>SDVV010006937.1:0-18104 GCA_016164225.1 Gammarus roeselii
GATTGACATATATATATGTATATATATATGTATATGATAATGAAGATGACTTGAATACGTAATCAGTTGTTACTGTTAATAAATTTAAGATTCCGCTATTTTGGTAGCATGCAGCATTGAATGATACATAAGGCCATGAATTTATTTCGAGTTTGTTCTCACCAAATCCGACCGGTTGCCCTATGAAGAGGTTCGAGCAATGTTGCAATCACAGAGATGAACCCTAACGTGCACTCGCATCCATCACATGTATGTGGGAGAAGCTTAAATCTAGGCAAAAGCGAAAGTATATGACAAAATCTACAACGTGAGTTGGAAAGCTTCATAGGGGTGAAAGGTTACCTTGAGTTAAACAATCAATGTCATTTGCAATTCATCGTCACCAGCCGAGAATTATGATTGCCGGAGCCTTTGATCTACCTGCACGATTTTTAAAAGGCATTGATTAAATTGAGTACGTAATACACTGTATATATCAATTAACAACAAGAAAATAATCAAATAATTAACCCCTAAGTAACTGGCTTTAGATTAATTTTGAATGCGCATACAAATCGGCGCTGATGACATTCTACATATCCGCATCACATCCGCATCCGCAGCTGTCAAAATATGACATCCGGTCAATCACTGTATCGCTGCAATTTTAAATTGAAACTGATCACCGCGCCTCTCTTTTTTAATTAGCCCTGCGCACCAGGCCTCTTTAGTTTTTTCTGGAATATTGTCCTCTTTAGTTTAGCTGGTTCTTTAGTGTTAGCTGGGTAACAGGCCTCTTCAGCTTAGCTGGGCAACAGGCCTCTTTAGGTCTCGCAGGGCAATGGGTCCCTTCAGTTTCGGCTTGGCATCAGGCATCTTGAGTTTTAGCTGGGCGACAAGCCTCTGTAGTTTTAGCAGAGCAACAGGCCTCTTTAGCTTAGCTGGGCAGCAGGCCTCTTTTGATTTGCTGGGCAACAGGCCTCTTTAGCTTAGTTGGGCAACAGGCCTCTTTATTTTTAGCAGGGCAATATGCCTCTTTTGTTTTAGCTGGGCAACAGGCCTCTTTTGTTTTAGCTGGGCAATATGCCTCTTTTGTTTTAGCAGAGCAATAGGCCTCTTTTGTTTTAGCTGGGCAACAGGCCTCTTTTGTTTTAGCTGGGCAATATGCCTCTTTTGTTTTAGCAGGGCAATAGGCCTCTTTTGTTTTAGCTGGGCAACAGGCCTCTTTTGTTTTAGCTGGGCAACAGGCCTCTTTTGTTTTAGCTGGGCAGTATGCCTCTTTTGTTTAAGCTGGGCAACAGGCCTCTTTGGTTTTAGCTGGACAACAGGCCTCTTTAGTTTTAGCTGGGCAATATGCCTCTTTTGTTTTAGCTGGGCAACAGGCCTCTTTGGTTTCAGCAGAGCAATATGCCTCTTTTGTTTTAGCTGGACACCAGGCCTCTTTAGTTTTAGCTGGGCAATATGCCTCTTTTGTTTTAGCTGGGCAACAGGCCTCTTTAGTTTTAGCTGGGCAACATGCCTCTTTTGTTTTAGCTGGGCAACAGGCCTCTTTGGTTTTAGCAGAGCAATATGCCTCTTTTGTTTTAGATGGGCAACAGGTCTCTTTGGTTTTAGCAGGGAAACATGCCTCTTTTGTTTTAACTGGGCAATAGGCCTCTTTGGTTTTAGCAGAGCAATATGCCTCTTTTGTTTTAGCTGGACATCAGGCCTCTTTAGTTTTAGCAGGGCAATATGCCTCTTTTGTTTTAGCTGGGCAACAGGTTTCTTTAGTTTTAGCAGGGAACATGCCTCTTTTGTTTTAGCTGGGCAACAGGTTTCTTTAATTTCAGTAGGGGGACATGCCTCTTTTGTTTTAGCTGGGCAACAAGCTTCTTTAGTTTTAGCTGGGCAACAGGCCTCTTTAGTTTTAGCAGGGCAATATGCCTGTTTAGTTTTAGCTGGGCAACAGGTCTCTTTGGTTTTAGCAGGGCAACATGCCTCTTTTGTTTTAGCTGGGCAACCGGCTTCTTTAGCTTTAGCTGGGCAACAGGCCTCTTTAGTTTTAGCAGGGCAATATGCCTCTTTTGTTTTAGCTGGGCAACCGGCTTCTTTAGCTTTAGCTGGGCAACAGGCCTCTTTAGTTTTAGCAGGGCAATATGCCTCTTTAGTTTTAGCTGGGCGACAGGCCTCTTTAGTTTTAGCTGGGCAATATGCCTCTTTAGTTTTAGCAAGGCAATAGCGTTTTTAGTTTAAGTTAGGCTACAGGTTTTTTTAGTCTTAAGTGGGCAACAGGCTTTTTTAATTTAACTTTGCAATATGCCTCTTTAGTTTTAGCTGGGCAACAGACCTCTTTAGTTTCAGCAGGGTAGCAGGCCTCTTTAGTTTATGCTGGGCCACAGCCTTTTTTATTCTACCTTGGCAATATAACTCTCTAGTTTTAGTTGTGCAACAGGCCTCTTTAGTTTAAGTAGGGCAACAGGCCTCTTTACTTTAAGTAGGGCAACTGGCCTCTTCAGTTTTAGCAGGGCAACAGGCCTCTTTAGTTGGAGCAGGAAATCAGGCCTATTGAGTTTTAGCAAGCAGGAGAACTCTTTTGTTTTAGTGATTCAGCAGGCCTCTTTAGCTGGACAACAGGACTGAAGTCTTTAGCTTGGCTTTAGACCTCTTTAGCCGGGCGCCAGGACTCGTACGGTCTCAACTCAAACACACTTCAGTATCAGCCCTATCTAAGCCGTGGTAAAAATGTGCGTGAATCATTTTGTCCACTTGCAAATAGGCTCATCGTATAAAATCCATGATAATCTTGGTTCTTGACACAGACATGCCTGTGTGGCATGTCTGTGTTGAATGTATGATTTCCATGACTATGTTGCATGTACGTGTTGCATGTCTGTGTTGTATGTCTGTTACCAATCTGTGTTTCATGTCTATGTTGCATGTCTGCATTGCATGACTGTGCTGCATGCCTGTGTGGCATGTCTGTGTTGAAAGTCTGTGTTCCATGACTGTGCCGCATGTTTGTGTTTCATGTCTGTGTTGCATGTCTGTGTTGTAAGTCTGTGTTACCTATCTGTGTTTCATGTCTGTGTTGCCAATCTGTGTTTCCTGTCTGCCTTGCCTGTCTGTGTTGCATGTCTGTGTTGCATGTCTGTGTTGCATGTCTGTGGTGCATGTCTGTGTTGTATGTCTGTGTTGCATGTCTGTGTTGCATGTCTGTGTTGCATGTCTATGTTACATGTCTGTACTGCATGTCTGCGTTGTATGTTTGCGTTGCATGTCTGTGTGTGTTATTTGTCTATGGTATATGTCTCTGTTGTATGCCAGAGTTGCACATTGAATATATATCAGTCGATTGTATTAGAGTGAACTGAAGTTCAATCCTGCGGTCAAATTTACAGGAAGTACTGTATTTTTCGTTGACAATAAAGCTAACACAGGGATTCATACATTTATACGGTGGTCAAACTCTTCTGGATGTGTATACGCATTGTATCTTCGTCTCCTGCAACCAGACTACAAAAAGGCTTAAACGTGATCATTATTTCTTCGTTCATACATAACATTGTCACTATCAGCTTTTCGGTTAAAATTCCTTCAAGTTCCAAGCACTCGAGCTGCCCCCGGAGGATTTTTATAAATTTTAAGGAATTTCTGGTACATTTGTGTTTAAATCAGACTTTAATTCTTCTGTATCAATATTCGAACATACTTATAGCGTTTCGGTTCTATCAAAATTCGGTGCAAGCAGATTGCAACCACAATCACCTCCACCAATCATTACCCAATGCTTGTGATGGCAAGCATCACCTGCCGTGGTATTCATGATACGCAGGAGCAACAATCTTCCGCTGCATAGATCCCTTCACTTGTTTGCTGTAGGAACGTTCCTCTGATATTTTGTTTCACAACTTTTATTGGCTCTAAGCTACTCTGGACAAGAACTTCAACGAGTCCCTTAATGACGGTCAATTGTTATTGTTCTCGTGGGTAAAAAAAAAGTAAAAGCAAATAGTACAGACAAAAGTAAATTATAATATAACCACCGTTATACTCTATAAACAACAATGAAATGCATGCAATAAAAAACAAATACGCGTGAAGATCCCGCTCAGGTGACAGTACAGCGCCGCTGCAGTCAGCCGCTGAATGGCTTAGTAAAACTTCTAAAATACTGGTACCAACCACAACAATGTGCGGTACGGGGGGGAACTTCAACATCAAATCCGTACCGAGCAACTAATGGAATAAGGCAAGGAGGCCTTCTTTCGCCCCTCCTTTTCAATGTGTATGTAGACAGCCTACACGAGCGTCTAGTTCTTAGCCGCGTTGGGGGGTCATATTGGCGACTGTTGTATTAACGCTATTAGCTATGCCGACGATATGGTCCTCCTGGCTCCTCATGTGGATGCCCTTCCAATTGTGCTAAATATATGCGAGGCGGAGGTCGCAACGCTAGATATTGAGTACAATACTAGAAAATCTGCATAGGGCATGAAACCACGCACTATGCAAAGGTTCCAGTTCCGCATGAATAATGTGTTAAATGGAACTCAGGTAGATTATGTAGACAGTTTCCCCTACTTAGGTCACTTAATAACAAATAACCGGTATGACAATGCTGATTTCTCCAAGCAACGTAGGAAATTAAAAGCGGTTGGCAATCAGCTTATAAGGAAATTCAACTTCCGCACGACAGATGTTAAAATACAGCTCTTTGAAACCTTCTGCTACCCTATCTACTGCAACTCACTGTGGTGTAAATTTACACGAGTCGCTATCAGTAAACTGAGAGTAGCATACAATGATATTTTCCGAAGGTTGATCGGTGTACCTAGAAGAACGAGTGCTAGCTTTGTATTCGCTGTATTGATGTTGACTGCCTTAAGGTACGAGCTATAAAAAGTGCCTACAGCCTTCAGGAGCATATTACAAATTTTAATAATCCCTTACCGGAGGCTTTATGTAATAGTGAGCGACACGAATTATCTCCAATAATAGAGAGGTGGGACAGAATCCTGCTGGTGCAAGAAGATCTCGATTTGAATGAAAATAAAATTTTGACATCTATCTGCCTTCCCATGTTGTGGGCCCATTGCACGTACGTGGATGTCAGGCTGGGAGACGTCGCTGATATGTTGGCCGACAGGTGGTTACGTGCTTTACCTCTCTAACATTGTGTTTTGGTAGAAAAATATTCATGTGGGGAAAAGGACATAAAATTCATCCAAGCGCGCTCATCACTAACTAACCTTTTGAATCTATGCCGCGCACTTCATCCCTACTCTGGCTTGTCTCCATTTATGCTCTTTTGGTGCGTAATTTGAATGAATTGGTAGAAATTCTCGGCCAAACTTGTTTGCTGCAATCATTATTGTACCATCGAGTGCTTCAATAACGACTATTATTAGTATTATCATTATTATTATTATTATTATTATTATTATAAATTTGTACGTCTGGACATCATTATTAGCTGTTACTCTCCTGTCACTTGGTGGATTACAGATGTCGCCAGAGATAACAGATGCCGCCAGAGATAACAGATGTCGCCAGAGATAACAGATGTCACCAGAGATAACAGATGTCGCCAGAGATAACAGATGTCACCAGAGATTACAGATGTCGCCAGAGATAAAAGATGTCGCCAGAGATAACAAATGTCGCCAGAGATAACAGATGTCGCCAGAGGTGAAAGATGTCGCCAGAGTGAATAAAAATAAACTGGAACTCCAGTTGTCCTTCATTTTTAACGAAATAAAGAATCACAACAGAAATAAGTTCACAATTCATGAACATTTTGCACAGGTTTGCAAATGTATTTTACTCAGCTCTATGCATCTACATATAGCATACATATTGCATACATCAGCACCTTATTCACAGAATTTCTTCTAAAACTTGATTGTAATTTTTTGGCCAAATTGGTGGTATTATTTAGGTGAATACTGACTGCACCGGTCGCGGGGTCACCAAATGTGCATAAGAACAAATCGGCCCATCATACAAACCTGATTTAGTTTCTTACTGTTTTAAGTTTTTATTCTCCCCCCGCTACTTCGTGTAATGATTTTCATAGCTCAGCTCTCCAAAGTCAATACCGCAAGCTTTTCTTGATGAATACATTTTTACTGAACCGATAATAACGCGAGGAGACTTTCCAGTCATTGTTGGATGTTGTGCTAAACCGGATCATTAAAACACCTCAATTAATGTTCAGTTATGGGAAGATCTACTCGAAGTTGAAAATCCATCCACTCTGTTGTCAGGAGTAGGTGGATGGATGGGTATCAAGTCACGTCTTGATGATGGTACCACAATTGATGATATGAGTCAGCGAGAGACGGGGATACCACAGTCAATTCTGTTCTACAATGAAAAGATGTACAAAAAGTTATCCTTGAGATTGAGAATTTATTCACTTTGACGTCTTGTGATCGGTATTATTTATGTTCAGCAGCATTGAGCAATCTCAGATTGAACAATAACGTCTCCCCGGCCCAGATTACTATTCGGCTGACGAACACCCATTTTCAATGCTGCTCTTACGACACTTTCAATTTGTGCAAGCAAAATTACATCCTTACATCTATGAACATTTTACTATAATATTAATTTTATTAAGTACTTAAAACCAAATCCTACTCATCGCTTTGAATTTAAATCCCAGCCGGATATGATGACCTGTTTACCCACAACTATTAGTGGATCAGCAAGCTCATATCCCAGCCGGATATGCTGACCTGTTTACCCACAACTATTCACGGATCAGCAAGCTCGTGGGGAAACACGGATCCTCCTTGTACGGAATCAGGGGCAGCCATCTTTGTGAGTAACCCGTGGCTTCCCGACAGGGTTCACTGCAGGGTCACCCCTCCGCCACTGTTCTCCTCTGTCCACCAGAGACAATGGCAGAATTCTGTAGCTAGATACATTTTTTCACTATTTGCCAGAATTCTGCAAGGGATTATTGGGCATTATAGTTCACAAATGTATTTGGTTACTGTCGTTTACCTAACTATTCCTGCTGCGAGAGACGCTGGCCCGCTAGAGCGGCCTTATAAAGGGTAATGTGGCTGAGGTGCCGGCAGTTGCTGGTTTAGGTTGGGTGGCGAAGGTGCAGTGGCTCCTCTTCCTCTCGTCTTTGTGATCCTGTTCTCGCTCAGTAATTGGTCCGCGGCAGTCAACACAGGTGAGGTGCAGCCCCAGTTGATCGGTCCGCTTACAGGCCTTCAACAGTTTCCTTTTACGAGTCATTTCTGAAGATCTTCATGAATTTGACTTTTATACTTTCCAGAGTGAGGCGAAACAGTTTATTAAAAATGTTTTTCTGGTTTATTCGGTAAATTGAAGAAATGTAAGACTGGAAACCACTTCGTTTACGAAAAAGAGGCACGGGTCCAGCCGGGAAAGGGGCGCGGGTCCGGCCTGGAAAGGGGAGCGGGTCCGGCCTGGATTGGGGCATGGGTCCGGCCTGGAAAGGGCACGAGTCCGGCCTGGAAAGGGGCACGAGTCCGGCCTGAAAATCATGAGCAATGGTGTTTCCTAACATCCTGGTTAGAAATTCGTTTGCTGATTAAATAACGACTTCTTTTTTCCTTGTAGAAGGGGTAACGAATATTCATGTTAGGCATTTTTTCTTCATCGCGAATGTGTTTGAAAACATCGACTGCATTATTTTAAATATTTTTTCCCCATTTTAATATAAGACTAGAAGCATTGGAACAAATATTCTTGAATATACAAAAAGAATCACATGATGGTGTAAACCCAGCCGGACATGATGCTGGTAGTCGATGCACATCAAAATTCTATGATCACAAAATCGAAATTCTGATTTCGTAATGGCAGACCAGCATATGACTGAACTCGACCAACAACAAAACCTTGGAATATTAATCGTTCAAGATCTCAAGTGGAAAAACAAGTGGAAGCTAGCTACTTGAATGGCAATCGAGTCCTTGGCATTATATCCAGAAACTTCCATTGCAAGTCCAGGGACATCGTGCTTCCGTTATATACTTCAATCATCAGGCCTTAAAGGGAACTTGCAGTACAGTTTTGGTCCCCTCACCTACGAGGTGAAATGAACAAATGAGACCTCCGCAAAGACTCGACGAACTTAAACTGATATCATGTGAGAGGACACGACTTAGAGGTCAGCTAATTAAAACCTTCAAATACCCAAACGGATTCACTAGAACTAGCCCTGAGGGCCTCTTTGACCGAGAATATAACCCAAGGAACAGAAATAATGGACAAAAACTGCAGCTAAAACCATTTAGAACGTCATTGCCCAAAAATTTCTTTCCAATCAAAATGCCAACAATTTGGAACCGCTTACGACATGATGTGGTTAACAGTAATAATGCTAACACGTTTAAAAACAGCCTCGACAAACACTGCGAGACTAGCCCAACCCCTTACTAATCATTTAAACCTGTGCCGCCAAGGTGGCAACAACCTTCATTGGTGCCTTCAGCATCCGAGAGCCCAGGAACGATGGGCACCTCATCTAGGCGGGGCTAGCTGTACTGCAAATTCAATCTTGGAATACTGATAGAGTGGACTCTTCAGCCCGTCCCAGGCCAACTACTTCTGACTAAAATTTCAATTCTAGGTGGTCAGGAGCCATAATAAGCACCCAGTTGATTTAATTTCACTACCCAAATGTAACTGTGAAAATGTGTTCGTAGTCTTGGAACACTTATTTTGTATTAAGTATAAGACTCGTCATAGTAGACTCACGTTTTCGGTTATGCAATGTATCGTATAATATCATACATTCTTCTACTATAAATATATTTTGAATAATTTAATTAATTTCTGCTTTAAGTGAGCAATGGCCTAAAGAAGAGCGATGCAATTCGTCCGTGCGAACTCACTGTTGTGTATTAATGAATTGTGATGGATTGATCTTGATGAACGTCATCAATTGCAGAAACATTGTCAGTACATGCACAAATTGATGGAAATAAATCAATAAAGGTTATCGACGATCCCGGTTCGGCATTTGTGGGGTATTCAAAGTATGGCATAGACTGTCCCGGGAACTTCAACGCCGCCAGTAGGGCGATAGTGATCCTAACCTCGCCGGCACATTCGATACCTCCACCATCCATGGATGTTTGAAAATTCTTTAATGGCAATCTTTAGCAGTGATAACACCACTTTTAAAAGACGCAACCCCTTCTCATTGATATATATATATTTGTGCTCCCACCCCCGTCGCACCGCTCAACGCACGTGCTCCTCCCGTCGCTCCTCCCACCCCCGTCGCACCGCTCAACGCACGTGCTTCTCCCGTCACTCCTCCCGTCCTCGTCGCGCCACTCAACGCACATGCTCCTCCAATCGCTCCTCCCGCCCCCGTTGCACCGCTCAACGCACGTGCTCCTCCCGTCGCTCCTCCCGCCCCCGTCGCACCGCTCAACGCACACGCTCCTCCAATCGCTCCTCCCGCCCCTGTTGCGCCGCTCAACGCACGGGCTCCTCCCGTCGCTCCTCCCGCCCCCGTTGCACCGCTCAACGCACGTGCTCCTCTTGTCACTTCATGCAGACCTGAGCGGCTCTCCTTGACACGAGGCATTCCGTCGAGCGGGAAACTCTTGTCCTTTATCATAATCAAATCCCATTTAGATGACGCCCTAGTAATCCACATGTTGTATATTAGAATAAAAAATATTCGAATACCTGTGTAACGCATATGGCGTCTGCCCCAGGGTTCTAATTACACACCCACACCATCATGTAACTTGCTTAACGCAGATGGCGTCTGCCTCAGGACTCTAATTACCCACCCACCCTATCATGTTACTTGCTTAACGCAGATGGCGTCTCAGGTCGGCTCATGAAAACCACAATGAACGAACAAACGGCAATTGGCTAACAATTATAGGAGTCTTCTTCCCACCGTTCATTGGTTACTGCGTGGGAAAAAGGGATTCACTTGGTACGAAGTTGTTGGTCCGCCTACTCGGGCCTTCAGCTAAGTAGATTTAAAGCGCAATCCGCCTTCAATAGTGGGTATGGTTTTTCTACCAAGGATGTTACCGTGCCAGGTATTTGAATTTAAATGGTCACTGGCACATTGACGGGGTGTGCATTATTTGTATGTCATCTTTGGAGAGAAGATGTTCATCCAACGACTGTTCAGGTTTTTTGAACGCACATGTTTAATAAGAATGTCACATTCTAATGCAACGTGAAACGGTGTCACGAGTATACTAGGTCCAAATGTATACCAAATCTTCTGAGTTTTTAATCCATCCGATGTCTTTTCAGGTTTTGTAGCCGCGTGTCCGAAGGATCATCAGATTGGACTACCTTGGTCTAGCTGACTCAAGACGGTGAGGTGATAGAAATCTCTGTCCATTACTCTCTGTGTACTGTGGTTAAGCTTGGTCTAGCTGACTCAAGACGGTGAGGTGATAGAAATCTCTGGCCATTACTCTCTGTGTACTGTGGTTAAGCTTGGTCTGGCTGACTCAAGACGGTGGGATGATAGCAATCTCTGGCCATTACTCTCTGTGTACTGTGGTTAAGCTTGGTCTAGCTGACTCAAGACGGTGGGATGATAGCAATCTCTGGCCATTACTCTCTGTGTATTATGGTTAAGCTTGGTCTAGCTGACGCAAGACGGTGAGATGATAGAAATCTCTGGCCATTACTCTCTGTGTACTGTGGTTAAGCTTGGTCTAGCTGACTCAAGACGGTGGGATGATAGCAATGTCTGGCCATTACTCTCTGTGTATTATGGTTAAGCTTGGTCTAGCTGACTCAAGACGGTGGGATGATAGCAATCTCTGGCCATTACTCTATGTGTACTGTGGTTAAGCTTGGTCTAGCTGGGACCGCGTGTTCTCTGTAGACCGCACTATTCCAATATCATTTGAAGCCCTACTCTGCATGCAGACTTCAAACACTGTGATCGAGTAGAGCCTTTAACATATTCTTTATTTCTGAACATATATTAAGTAAAGTATTGAGTTAGATTAAAATTAGTTGTTTACCGGCTTAGACTCTCAATATGGTATCGAATTGAACTTCGCTGCATTGACATAATCGGTTTCACAATAGAACATCTCAAACATAGCACTTTCTCGCTTCAGTAATCACTCCCTTCCTTCCACCATCTTTCACCAAAACAGTTTCGCTGAGTAGACCGGTCCTTACAATCTACCATACTGCACCGGTCTCTACAATCTACCATACTGCACTGGTCCTTACAATCTACCATACTGCACCGGTCCTTACAATCTACCAAACTGCCCTGGTCTCTACAATCAACCATACTGCACCGGCCTTTACAATCTACCATACTGCACCGGTCTCTACAATCTACCATACTGCACTGATCTCTACAACCTACGATACTGCACCGGTCTCTACAATCTACCATACTGCACCGGTCTCTACAATCTACCATACTGCACTGGCCCTTACAATCTACCCTACTGCACCGTTCCTTACAATCTACCATACTGCACCGGTCTCTACAATCTACCATACTGCACTGGTCCTTACAATCTACCACACTGGACCGGTCTCTACAATCTACCATACTGCACCGGTCTCTACAATCTACCATACTGCACCGGTCTCTACAATCTACCATACTGCACCGGTCTCTACAATCTACCATACTGCACCGGTCTCTACAATTTCCCATACTGCACCGGTCTCTACAATCTACCATACTGCACCGGTCTCTACAATCTACCATACTGCACTGGTCCTTACAATCTACCATACTGCACCGGTCTCTATAATCTACCATACTGCACCGGTCTCTACAATCTACCATACTGCACCGGTCCCTACAATCTACCATACTGCACCTGTCCCACAATCTATCATACTGCACCTGTCCTTATAATTATCCATACTGCACTTGTTCCTACAATCTACCATACTGCACCGGTCCTTACAATCTACCATACAGCACCTGTCTCTACAATCTACCATACTGCACTGGTCCTTACAATCTACCATACAGCACCTGTCTCTACAATCTACCATACTGCAAATTCAAAGCTCCGCAATATCTCCATGAATACCTTCTCTCCTAAATACTCTCTTAAAGCTCCTCTTCCTAATCCCTCTCTCCCCCCCCCCACCAATGATCCTCTCTCCTTTCCCCAGATGAGGCTCGCTCTAGTGGTGCTGCTGGTGACAGCAGTGGCGGGGTATGGGCCGAGCATCCACAGCAAGCCAGCAAGCGGTGGCTGTGGAGGAGGCGGCAGCGGGTGCGGGGGTTCAGGTGAGCCTCATGAGACCCGGCGGCTGATAGACTGCGTAAATATCATTGGTATTTACATTTTAACAATGAGTCTTGTAACCTAAAAGTGTCCCCCATAACAGTCGTTCATTCTGATGTGTTTGTTTATTTCGCATGATGTATCAACTGATTGGTGGAGGATGATATTCGTTACCTAAAGTAATTGTGGCATCTGTTTGCAGCTCTAGACAAAATGATAGTGATCAGGAAGAGAAGCCATCTGCAAAATTATATCTTGTTGCATCGTCAAATTCACCTTGACTTTTCTCTCCTGCAGGTCCCGGTGGTGGCGGAGGTGATCTGCCCATAGGTGTTATCCGGAGCCAGCCCTTTCAGGGTGATAACCGTAGGGTCGTCAGCGTTAATGGAGGCAACTACTGGTGGCAGTCAAACAATCCCTTCGTGGGAGCCGGAAGCCGTGCACCTTCTTCGGGTGGCGGTAATCTTGTTGTTGGTGTTGGTGGAGGAGGATCGTTCCCAGCCTCAAGTGGAGGATCGTTCCCAGGAAGCCGCCCCACGAAGTTTCCATCGGGAGGGTCCTCGTTCCCAGGCTCCTTGCAGCCCATCGACAACAGTATCGTGGGTCCCATGGGTATTTGTCCCCCAGAATTTGTTTGCGTTCACTGGCAGCTGTGCCGTAACGGTCAGGTCATTCTTGACGGTACGGGCATCATCGACAAGAGCAAGAGGAAGCCCGCAGGACAGGTAGGACTTGATAACAACTCAACTCGTTCATGGTCTTGAGGTATTCAAATAATTACAGTTTGAGAGAAATACTAATATTGCTCAAGTCTATGGGCTCAAGCAGATCAATAATGCATTTTTTCGGATAAAATTGACAGTTTAAAATTGCATCGTGGCCATGGTATCCCGGAATCTGAACATGCATAGTTGCAAGAATAACTATTTATATTGTTGTTGCAGTTTTTGTTCTGGTAAGGATACCATTACCTACGCGAGTTACAGTTCACACACTTTGCCTCAGCCGTTCCTACTCTCGAACAGAATAAAATTGAATGAAGTACTGAATGTGATCTTTCTTATTGTGCAGTATGCCAACCTGCAGGGATGTGGAGGAGATATGATCTGTTGTGGTGTAACCCCAGGATACACCGTGCCCGGAGTCGTCTCAACTTTAACCTCACAACTTGCTGGTTCGTCCGAAACTGTGCAAGCATCTGTTGGCTCTAACACGCCTCTGCATTCGTCAACGCACCTATCTTCTATCGGAACGCTCTCTGTGAATGCCCCTGCATCCAATTTCCACTCGGGTTCAGCTGTACCACAAAGAGACTCTGGTTTCTCTTCTGTCGGTTCAGCAAAGCCTGCGCCTGATGAACCTTCGGCTGTACATAACGCATTGCCTGCCTCCTCCCTCTCTGCATCCCCTGTTATACATTCATCAATTTCAAGTAAAGCAAGCTCTGTTTCATCCCCTGGACATGGTTTTAGTGATGCACACCCCTCCAGCGCTGATTTAATCAGCAAAATTACGGAAAGTGTAACTCATTTTGATTCTTCGCCTGATGCAAATAAACCGTCTCCCCTTCCTTTCGGTCAAACATTGACTAGTCAATCTTCTAGTAATTCCCAAACTTCTTCCTCTCATGCTAGTCACTCTACTTTTCATTCTAGTAGTCAAAGTTTACCCGCGGTTTCTTCTAACACGCAAACTTCCTCTCAACTTGATCAACACTCTTTTCTTCCAGGTAATCATGATTTGACTGCAGAACCACTAGTGGGCGTTCAGCAAACTTCATCTCATATTGATCAATCTTCCTCTCCGGACATTCAACCGCACCCTGAATCAAAATTTGAAAGTAATCCATCTATTGCTGTTAATATGCCCAACCTTCATTCCACTTATCCAACTTTGCCTGTTGACTCTTCAACATCTATCGATGTGCCTTCCCTACCTGGCATCTATGAACTTCCTCTAAATGATGATACCCACCCTTCGCAGACTGAGGTGTCCCTATCTTCCAGCGATTCTCCTTCCATTTCTCCTGCTCATTCAATTACTTCTTCTGGTGTACATTCTGGAACTTCTGACTTTGATTCTGATAGCCATGCTTCATCTTTTACTGGTAATCAGAACGTCCCTTTTACGGATAGTGTCACTATCAGTGGTTCGCATGGCTCAACTGCAACCTTGGGTGATCAGAATGTGAACAAACAACAGACCAATCAAGTTTCTTCCCAAAGTGTTCCAACCAAAATCGATCAAACTGTTTTAACGGGCGATTCGTTTACTGATTTACCAATTCCTGATGAATATTTACCTCCCACAACCTCTCTTGATCAGAAATCCTCTCTCAATAACGTTCTTCTCGGTGAAAAATTGCCTTGCGCATCTCAATCCAAACCTCACGCCTCAGAAAGTACTGTAATATGTGATCACAGTATTCATCATTCAACCACCAAAGTTGAATCATTTTCGTCGAATGTAGATACCTCTTCAATTGAAGAATCGTTGTCGACAATCGGAACTCAAGATACACAAACAAGCGGTAATTCCATTCCTGCATCCAAAATACCAGAATCAGGAGCACAAAGTGCTTCACAAACATATCCTCAGGGTGACAGTTCATTTACAACCGATACAAATTCTGGCAGTACGTTTGGGTCAAACGTACCAACAAATGCGATTCCTACATTAGAGGGTGGATACCTTCCTCCTGATCAGAATTCTCCATCAATACATAATCAACCATCAAATGCAGGAAAGAAGGCATCCAATAAACCAAATTTCTTGGATCATGGTCATTTGATAGCTTCCCTTACTGACGCATTTGGGCAGTCATCAGCGACGTCGTCTGGAGCTAGTGGTCTACCAGGCACTCCTTATCCCACATCCGTGATAGGAAATGGACACGAGGGAGTTTCGAATCTTAATCAAGGTGGTATACCCATTGTTTTCAATGAAAATGTCTCTCCATCAGGTGGATCATTTGGAGGTGTGGCACCAAACGATGTGCGTGCTCCATCTTCTGGTTTCCCAAAGCCTAGCCATGGTGGAAACTTTGGTGCTGGAGCAGGGTCTAAAAAACCTTTCGGAGCTGGTGCAGGCTCTGGATCATCAGGAGGCAGTTACACTCAGCCGGGATCACCCAGCGGAAGTTTTACAAAGCCAGAAGCTCCTGGTGGCTCATTTAATCAACCTGGTTGCGCTGGAGGATTTGCAGGAGGATGCAATCAACCTGGATCATTCCCACAACCTTCACCAGGAAGTAGTTATCCTCAACCAGGGAATGCTGGGGGCCCTGTCGGCCAGTTAGGAAGTTCTGGAGGATCTTTCCCCAAGCCTGGAAGTGGAGGCTTCAAAAAAAAGGCTACACCCGGTGGTACTCTCCCTCAACCAGGGTCATCTGGAAGTTTTCAAGACCAACTTGGAAGCTCTGGACCTGGTGGCAGTTATTCACCCCCGAGCTCATCCGTAGGAAGTTTTAATCAGCCTGGCAGCCAGGGGAGCGGGTTCAATCCACCTGGTGCTTCAGGAAGTGGTTCATACCAGCCAGGAAATTCTGGAAGCGGTTTAAATCAACCTGGCTCTTCAGGAAGCGGTTTCAATAAACATGGCTCTTCAGGAAGCGGTTCATTCCAACAAGGAAATTCTGGAAGCGGCTTCAATCAACCTGGCGTTTCAGGAAGTGGTTCTTATCAACAAGGAAGCTCGGGAAATAGTTTCAATCAACCTGGATCCACTGGATTTCCTCAAAGCAATCCAGGGTTGCCAGGATCTCAAGGATCACACGGTTTCAATCCACCCCAAGGAAATCAAGGTAAACCTGTGTCGTCAGGATACAATCAACCTGGCCAATCAGGGGTAGGGTCAAGCTTCCCAGGCGGTGGTTTCAATCAACCTGCAGGAGGATCACTATCACAAGCTGGCAGCTCTTTCCCCCAACAAAACTTGGCTAACCCTCCAATAGCAAACATGATGGGAATGATGATGGGAATGGGAGGTGCCCCATTGCTCGGCGGGTCTTGCAGTGCTGGCACCTTCTGCGTACCTCGCTTCCAGTGCAATCCTTACAATGGTTTCATTATCATGGACCCGGCCGCTCTCCAAGCAGTCTGGCCTGACTCGCCTCAAGTCCCTCTTTTGGTAAGTTAAATATAAATGTAAATAACTGCACTTTGTCCTCTAGATAGGCCAATTAGCCTCGTGCTATCCAATTTATTTATACTTATTTCTTCTTGTGTGGCCGGACAGTACAGTAACAGACTCTTATTATACTAATATTACGGTTATAGCCTGCCTGATCCGTTTACCAATCGTCTGACAAACTTTCCTCTTGGCAATCTTTCGTAATTTATTCAGAAGAGTCCACGAATCAGGGGTAAGGAGATTTTTTTCAAAGTGAACCCTTTTGAGCGATTTGCTTGTGGTGGAATAACATTTTTTTTGTCTTCCAGGATTGTCTCATCCCCGCTGGTGTCTTGGACGGAGGAGTTTGCTGTCAACAGATGCATCCCATCGTGGGACCCAATGGACAAGTCCTAGACTGAAGAGACAACCAGTGGACTGCAAGGGGAAAAGCAGCGATCACGGGACTCATGACATGGACTGTCAGTTGAAGGCTCTTGTAAGGCCTCAAAATGGAATATAATCAAGAGGTACAGTGACCAAGTTTTGGTTTACAAGAACAACCACTCAGCCGCCCTATTGGAAAACCGTCGTTATTTGCTCTCTTTGAGCACTAAATCGTTAGGTGAGTGTAGGTGTGGCAGTTTCTAATCAATCTTCATTTTTTAATGCATCTCCACTAATTTTTCATATACATCTGCAATTTTTGAGATTTTATCACAACAAATGTTCATTAAAAAAGGAAGACGATGCACGGTGCTTATTTTTTTTTCGTTTTAAGAAGGTCCCGCCGGTATTGTTTCATAAAATGTATCCTCGATTATACTTAAAAAGAGTAGTGTGATACTCATTGTGTTTATTATACAAAAATTATAGTAAAATCTGATCAAATACTGCTCTTGCACGTTATAGATGAATTTTCGATTAACAAGTCTTTGCGCGGCTGTAGATTTTTAGTTATGTTTTGTCGTATATGGGTTTGTATTGCTGTGTTGAGTTTGTATTGCTGTGTTGAATTTGTATTGCTGTGTTGAGTTTGTATTGCTGTGTTGTTAACTTGAATTATCATCCAACTCCCTAATCGCTATAGTCTACCATCAATTATTCCATGTTGACTTCACAGTCAATATAGGTGAACATACATTATCCTTGGTAGGCTTCACAGTCGCTATAAGTTACCATGCATTATCCTCGACAGACTTCAGAGTCGCCATGGTTACCATGCATTATCCTCGACCGACGTCAGGGTCGCCATGGTTACCATGCATTGTGGTAGACTTCACAGTCGCTGTGGTCGCTATGGCTCTAAATCAACATATCGACGAAATTATATTTAATGTTCATTTTGGAAACATATAAATATTTTGCTCCTTTTGATTTTCTGTAGATATACGGCAAGATTAAATGCGACGTGAATCGAGTCAAGTTTTGATGGCAATCGGAGGCAATTATGTCATCATTTTTAATATTAAATGAGTGAACAATATCCCGAGTGTTTTTGTTTGTTTTTTTCTACCTGATTTGAACCCAGCCAAAAGAATACACCAGAAGACTTGTGTCGAAAAATTAGTTCATGGCAGTTCCTCCAAAAGTATCATGTGAGCTCGCTGTGGTGGCAGGGCAACGATATTTTGCTAGGATTTTTCAGAACACTGTGTTGTGATAATTGAACTTCATCAGTTAGGTTTATCTATTTCAATGAATCAATAAATTATTGATTCTGCTCATGAGCATTAACATGTAGTATTACAAAATACGAAGCTGGTATATGTATATATA
>SDVV010006938.1:0-18102 GCA_016164225.1 Gammarus roeselii
AGACCCCTCGTCCCAGCTCATCTCGGCTTGTCTCGAATCATTTCGGCCAGTTTCGGATCGTCGCGACCAACTCGGCTCGTCTCAACATGTTTCGACTGATCTCGACGCACCTCGACCAGCCTCGACGCGACCCTCGCCCTCTGCGCCAGCAATCCGCGGACTGTAATGGTTAATTGTTCTACTCAAGCATCTCACATATATACATTTTTCTGTGTATGGGTTTTACAGCACTGGGAGGGGGGAGCAGAGGTTCCAGGATTCAGAGGGGCCTCTAAAGGGTCCCACAGTTTCTCAAAAGTGTCCCAAAGGGCCTCAAGAGTGTCCCAAAGGGCCACATAAAGGTCCAAGTGGATCCCCCCAAATCCACCTGGTCTCCTAAGTCCCCCGGGTTCTCAAAACCCCGGGTCACAGAGTCCCGCGGGTCCCACGAAAACCTCCCCTCCCTGGGTCACCTGGTCTCAACCAGCCTCGATACATATAATAATAATAACCAATGCAAAATTTATCACCATAATAAAGTCATAGAAAAATAATAGAGCCCAAGAAAGAAGAAATACTAAAATACTAAAATAAAGTGTTAATGATCTATAAAATTATTAATCATTCATCCAACCCAAGCTCCGGTTCAGCAGTCACGACTACTCTCGACCCTCTCTCGATCATCGCAAGCAATGCTTTGCGTATCACAACCGACGCGTTCCGCTCCACCCCAATCGAATCCCTTACCTTGCTCGCTAACGAACTTCCACTTTCACTCCGGCGAGACAAACTTTCGCTATAATACTATTTTAAGACTAGAAGTCTAATCAACAACTCGGCAATCAGCCACATCACCAACATAACCGGAAAGCACCTTTTCACAACTAAAAAGAATATATCCCCACCGTTTTCCCTTCGTGTGGAGAACCTGCTGACCTCGCTGAACATCAATCGTAGAGCCATTAAGCCTTCATTCCCCTACCGAATTCTTCAAATTAACACACCAACATGGATTATCAACCCACCACCGGTCAACCTAGACCTGCAAGTGTACCCTAAAGCAACTATTCCAACCAACACGTGCCGGCAGGACTTCCTAAGACTACTTGAGGAAGGATATTTAGAGCACCGCTATATATACACAGACGGCTCCAAAACCGCGGACGGAGTGGGAGCCGCCGCTGTGTGCGGGAACATCCCTATCTCCGCCACCCTCCCACAAGAGGCCTCCGTGTTCCTTACGGAGCTCCACGCACTTGAACTAGCCATTTCTATTGCCAAAACAGATCACTTCCCCAAATCCGTCGTATTCTCAGACAGTCTGAGTGTCCTCACCCAGCTTAAAACACCGTTCTACGAACATCCCGCTCTACGTAAAATGCAGCACGATCTCTTTGTGATGTCCAAGACGGGTCAGGCTGTTGAATTCTGCTGGATCCCCGGACACGCGGGAATAAGAGGAAACGAACTTGCGGACTCGCTTGCTAAACTGGCATCAACTCACCAAGGACAATTTTTTCGCAATACATTACCGGGACTGGTTCCCTATTATCAACTCCCATATAACATCCCGATGGGATAAAATGTGGCAACTGAGTGGACAAAAAATGCTTGCAGTCAAACCCTCAGTCGGAGAATGGAAAGCAAAGTTCACCAACAGAAAAGACCAAGTGTTCATCGACCGCTTGTGCACGGTACACACGTGGATAACTCACAACCATCTGATGGATGTCGACATAGGACCAAACGCGCCACCTTGCCCCTGTTGCCACCAAGTGGCTATCAGCGTGAAACAATTACTGATGAATTGCAACGCACTCGCGGCAGCCCGACGAGCGTTCCTAAATCCCCCGTGCAACCTACAAAGCCTACTCACAAACCCACCCTACCGTAGAAAGCTTATTGCTTTCGGAAAACACACCAGTCTATACGAAGCTGTCTAAATCCCAAACCCCTGTGCAAGTGAGGTGGTCTCTCCACCCCATTACCCACAGAGATAGCAATACATTTACGAAGATACGCGTTAACTCTTTACTCTCTTGTATGCGCTAGTACGCGAACATGCCACAATTTGAATATGTACCGACTTCATCTTGACAAGACTAATATTTTCGCACGCAAAGCCGTGCAAACTTACCTGAATCCATGACGGTCGTGCCCTACGGGAGAGCCTGTTATGACTCCAGTTGAGGCTCCGGTGGAAATGAGGCTCAAATCAAATCAAATCGAACTTTGATATAGTTGAGTAATAACGTCCCTGATTTGTGTGTAGGGCGAAGACTGTACCCTGCAGTCTACTCCCATCTGTATTCAAACATTTAAAACACTCTAGTTTCACCAATAATACACCAATTTTAGTTTATATTGCTCAAACTGCAGAAGGACATGAGCAAATCCCAACGGTAATTTTTCAAAAATCAGCCTGTGTACTTTGATTCATGCTTGCGCAAAAGAGATGCTTAGAATGCTTAGATCTTTCCCTTAAATACCCACGACTCAAAGGTTGAAATGATTTTAAAATATGTAGGTATAATGACATGTTGACAAGTTACAAAAATTGCAGGGAACATAGAAGATATGTACCAAGTCTTTGTCAGCGTGAGCTTTTCTGAAGAATACATTTGCTTCTTAGATATTACTTTGTAATCAGCTCATAACTAAGGTTAGGGAATAAATTACCCTCTACATCTCAGTAATCGATGAACACTGTTTGAGGACATTTTCTATTCTCCATTGATCAACATGTTGAAACGGATAAAAACGTTACATTGGACTATTGATGTCAAGTATAAGGTGTTAAGTATGTATAGTCAACAGACATTGACTTAATTAGGACAATTTACTGTTTCAACCGACATTTATAAGAAACTGAGAGTAGGAAATGCCCAACATGAGGTTTTATATTACATTTATTCCGCACTGTTTGGCACACGAAGACGCATATTTCGATAGATTAGATTAGAGTAAGGAAAACAAACAAGCACAAGTGCTCATGTCGAGTGTTTCCTTTGAAAGAAATGAAAGAAGAGTGGGGGAGAGTCAACGAGGCTGAAGAAATTCACGCACACATACAGAAAAGGAAGGTTGTAAGGACAGAAAGGAGAAAGGACCACCACTACTCTCATCACCACCTAGTACAACCACCCCACTACTACCCAGGGCATTTCAGCCCAGGAGAAAAAAGGGTCGAGTGTTAGGATGACAGTTCAGGATCGGGGCGAACAAGATGGGAAAATAAGTATTTAGGCTCCAGGCGGCCTCATCTCAGACGGTCGAGCAGAGACGGACACGCCCATACGCTCAGCGGACTCACACTTTTCCTCGAGCGCATGCCTGTTGGCTTGCCCCAGAGGTTGGGTCAGGCGGACTCCAACTAGGTATTGAGTCTACTTCCAAAGGAGCATATGGGAATTAAATTTCGATGAGTATGCGCACATTTAGGAGAGCAGCACACCCAGTTGCCCGAGTAGTAGTCCTGTCCCATGTGCTCAGAAGATGAAGTCTTCTGTACGCAAGCGGTTTCTAGAAGGCTGTCGCACTTCAAGGTGAGACGTCGGAGTGACATCTTCTAGGGATAGACCTGCCCAAGGCTGATCTAGAGCCTATGTCAGAATTTTCAAAAATGACGTGAGATTTTGATGAATGCAAATGTAGGGGAGCTCCACGCTCAGTTTCCTGAAAGTGGTTCATCCTAGTGTTCAGTTGAGTGAGTCTCTAAACACGTGTGATTGGTCCTACAAGATAATTTCATGTGATACGTCAGAAGGACATCTCCTAAAAAAAAGTTGTTCATGGCAACTCCTGAGTTCAGTCAAATGATACATATTTTTAATTTATTGAATAGTTGTGGCAGGATTTAAGTCAAAAAAGGCAAGAAATCAGTATTTACATTTTGAATTTAGACAAAAGTCAAGGAGAACACAATGTTTTGACTTTTGACTAGCATCTAACGTAGAATTTAATCCGAAAAAGAGCCAACGATTTTTAAATTTGACATTTTACTTTTATTTTTTGACATTGCTGCACCAGGTCCCACCCGAATCTGTGCTACAGAAGAGAAGGCGGTTAGTTATCCACATTGTACAAGGGAATAAATTTCCGGGTGAGATGTCTGAGGGGCATCTCCAGGGAACAGTTTGCACTGGGTGCTATGTATAGAATCAATATGTTTCAGGTGAGATGCCAGAGGGACATCTCCAAGAATATTTCATAAATCAGGTGAGATGCCAGAGGGACATTCAACAGATATTATTTCACTCGGTAACCGGCGCGTGCTGCCAAGCGAAGGCAGCACGAGTTGTTAGAAATTTTGAAAAATGTTTATTATTGCATGGTCCTTGAAGGCTGACGCACTTCAAGGTGAGACGTCAGAGTGACATCTCCTAGGAAGAGTTGCTCGTGGCAACTCCTGAGATTAGTCAAAAGAAACACGAGTATTTTAAATTTGAAAAACGGGTATTATTGCAAACATCAGTCCATGAATGACACGAGTATTTAAATTTAAAGTTATGTCAAGTCAGAGGAAACAATGGTTATTAATTTTTGATCAATTATCACAAGATTTGCTTCAAAAAAAGCATGAACAGTTACCGCAGATTGAAGGTTTGTAGGTGGGTGTCTCTCTGCACAATGCTGTATCAGGGTCACTCCCGGATCTGTAACACAGGAGAGAAAGAAGACGGTTAGTTCATTCAAAAGGTACAGATGGGTCAATTTAAAGGTGAGATGCCGGAGAGGCTGATGCATTACGAGCCTTATTGTCATATTTTAAGATGAGATGCCAGAAGGACATCTCTAGGATCTATTTATATTTTCACTGAGGTGCCTGAGGGGCTTTATGTATTTCAAGTGAGATGCCAGAGGGACATCTCCAAGAGATGTAACCGGTGCTGATAACTGCATCGCTATTATTTAGTATCAAGTCTTTTTTTCTTTTTCCCTCCTGACACGAATGGAAGAAGAAAAAAAAAAGAGAAAGAGTAGTATCGTGTCGACAGTGTCCTCCTATAGGAAGGTACTCACTGATTACACAGATGGATCTTTTTATCCCCATTAATCTCCTTTTCTCTCCCGACAGGGAGGGTAGAAAAGTAAGGATAAAATACCATTGCATTGGCAAGGTCTCTCCGTAGGAGGATATTCATTGCCTAACAATAGATAATATCTGTCGAATCTACGTCGTACCGTAGAGTTGAGCAAGCTCTCTTCATGGTGCGGCTTTGATTCTCGCATATCATGGGGTGTGGGGGTGAGCCGCCGCTGCGGCTCATCGGTAAGCGTCGCTGGGTCGCCGGCAGACTTCACCCGCCCAAGTTTGTCGAATCTACGTCGTACTTTAGAGATGTGCAACGCTCTCCTCCTGGCCAAGCATTTTCGCCAAGCATGCTGTGTGGGAGTAAGCCGTCGATGCGGTTTCTCAGCAAGTGCCACTGAGTCGCCACAAACTACACCCGCTCCTATTCATAATTGTTATCTATCTTTCCCCATTTTTCTCC
Organism: Gammarus roeselii; assembly: GCA_016164225.1. NCBI lineage: Eukaryota > Metazoa > Arthropoda > Malacostraca > Amphipoda > Gammaridae > Gammarus > Gammarus roeselii. Next base: position 5,475 of record SDVV010006938.1, read on the forward strand.
TCTCCTTTCTCTCCCGCATGAAGGGTAAAAAAGTGAAAGGAAAATACCATTGGGTGTGCAAGGTCTCTATATAGGAGAATACTCATTTCCTCAACAATAAATGAAATCTGTCGAATCTACGTCGTACCGTAGAGTTGAGCATAGCTCTCGTCCTGGTGCGGGTTCGATTTTCGAATAACATGAGATGTGGGGATGAGTCGCCGGCAGATTTCACCCTCACTAGTTCGCAATTTTGGCTATCTCTCTACATTTTTCTCCTTTCTTTCCTCCCCCACAGGGAATGTAGAAAAGTAAAAAGAAAAATTCCATCGCGTCGGCAAGATTCCTCCGTAGAAAGATATTTGTTGCCTTCATCAATGGATGATACCCGTTGAATCTAGGCCGTATCACAGAGTTGAGCAGGAGCTCACCTCCTGGCGCAGGTTCGATTTGCGTATATCATGGGGTGTGGTGGTGAATGCTGGCACCGTACCACATCAGAATAATAAAAATAAAGAGTAAAAATATTGGTATCTCTCCAAGTCTTCACCGCGGCATCGAGTTGTGCAAGCCCTCCTCTTAGGCGGTGTCCATTTTCAGGATACCATAGTCCCTGCATCCGCTTGTCCCGTTAGGACAACAAAAGGCCTCGTAGGCTAGCGGGATGGGTAAATGCGAGTACCTTTACGGGCTCACACCCAGTACCAGTCACCCTTGCGTTGGTTTAGGGGTGGATGAGAGTCACCGTAGCACCTCTCACCTGATGAATTCTTAGAATCATCGTTCTCGAGATATCATCAGTCTCTCTGCACTTGCAATGCAGTATTATCAGTCTGCCTGTACTTGCAATGTTAATGGTAGAAGCGTTCCGTTCCGATATGGAGTTTTTCAGTCGCTTGAGTTGGTCAGCAACAGCAATCATAATGAAATTAAATTAATCATAATGTAACGATGAGTAATAAGTAACAACTTTTACTACCAGCGACATGCTATGATTTTTACCAATAATGGATTTATAAGTAGTAATAGCTTGAATTGTAAAGAGAACCGTGTCATGCTCCTTTCATAAACCACTAATTCGCAATTTTTGCTATCTCTCCCTCATTTTTTTCCTTTCTTTCCTCTACCACAGGGAGGGTAGAAAGTAAAAAGAAAAATGCCATAGTGTCGGCAAGAGTCTAGGCCGTATCACAGAGTTAAGCAGGAGCTCTTCTTACGGGCTCATACCCAGTACCGTGGCCCTGGCGTGAGTTTAGGGGTGGTTGAGGGTCGCCGTAACACCTCTCACCCGGTTCGACAGCTCCTGGTAAATTGTTATGTTCACAGGCTAAACGAGTCATGGATTCAAAGCCAACTACCACAGCCGGTAAGTTGTTCCAGACCCGCGAGATTGCGATCGGGAAAAAGTGTTGCGCTATAGTTGTAGCGAAACGTTTTTCCACAAGTTTTGCCTCGTTGTTTCGGGTACAAGCGTTGTGGTCTCTGTCGAAGAGGCTAACGGACTCACGTTGTTGAATCCCTTCTGGTATTTGAAGGTTTCAATGAGCTGGTCCCTCAGCCTACGCAGCTCAAGGGTGATGAGGCCAAGCTCTTCGAGCCTATCCTCGCAGCTGTGGTGGCGTATCTTCGGGATGAGCTTAGTTGCGCGAAGCTGGATTCGTTCCAGTTTGGCTATGTCCCCCTTCATGTGTAGAGACCAGAATTGGACTGCATGCTCGAGGTGGGGACGGACGAGGGACGTGTACAACGGCAATACATTGTCCTTCATTTTGCAGAGGAAGTTACGGGAGATGTAACCAAGGTTACAGTTAGCTATCTTGTAACTTTCTTCGACCTGTGCGTTCCATTTCATATCGTTCAAGATAAGGACACCCAAGTCTCTCTGCTGGTCAACAGTTGCAAGATAGCTTCCTGCTATTGCGTGGCTGAAGTTGGCATTGCAACACCCCATGTGCGCAACTTCACATTTTGCAACATTGAAGGGCCTCTGCACGCTTCCGACCTTGTTGAATCTCAACTCTGTCTTCCTCCCTCCATGCTGCATGGCAGAGCTTCGTGTCGTCGGCAAATTTCGAGACCTTGAACAAAAGCCCCGTATCCATGTCGTTTACATAGACGAGGAAGAGGATAGGACCCAGTACACTGCCCTGGGGCACCCCAGAAGTAACAGGGGCCCACTCGGACAAAGCCTGGCCGACGTTGCCACCAATGGCGAGCTCAGAGACTTTGTGTTACAGTCTCATGTGCAGCACCTTGTCGAAGGCTTTTTAAAAGTCTAGGTAGATGTCATCCACTGTCTTGCGGGGGTCGTACACGTTGATCACCTCATTCAAGATGTCCAGTAGATTTGTCAGACAAATCCTTTTACGGCGGAAGCCGTGTTGAGTGTCATGAATGAGTTCGTTGTCTTCCAGATGATCGATAAGATGATTTCGTATAAATCGCTCGATGGTTTTGCACACGATCGTCGTCAAGCTGATCGGTCGATAGTTGCTGGGCGTTTGTCGGTTACCTTTCTTGAAGATTGCCGTGACATTGACAACCCTCCAGTCTTTGGGGACCTCGCCACTCGTCATCGATAAGATGAAGATGTGGGTTAGGGAATCCGTCAATTGTTCTTGAGTTTCCTTGAAAACTCTTGGGGTGGTGTTCATCGGGACCGATCGATTTGTAAATGTACAGTCCCTCAAGTTGTTTGACAACTAACTCTCGTGTGAATTCAATGTCGTTGAGGCTGACTTCCCCAGCGTAAACAGTATCTCGTTCGTAGTTGGGGCCCTCAACTGTGAACACTGAACAGAAGAAGCTATTCAGGACACTGGCTATGTCTTCAGGTAACGTTTTGAGGACACAATCATTATCCATTAGCGGACCAACTGAGTCCCTATCAATTCTACGCTCGTCGACGTAGCGATAGAAATACTTTGGATTCTCTTTGGCGCTATCCGCAATGTTTTTATCTTTCGTACGCCTCGAGGATCGGACAAGTCTAGTGTCTTTCCTACTCGCCAGGCGGTGCAGCTCTGCTGCCTCTTCGGTTTTATCCCTCAGTCGTTGCGCATTTTGTTGATCGCGACTTTTCAAGGCTCTCGCAGCTTCGACGTTCCACCAAGGGGCCTGATCCTTTGAGCGGGATCAATTGTCCTCAAGGGTATACATCGGTCGCTGGCCTTGCGAACTCTCTCATTGAGGATACGGCAGCAAGCGTCCACCGTACCTTCTCTGTGTTGTTCGATTAAATTAAGCGCATTGAGTTGTTCTCTCATCCCCTGAAAGTCTGCTCGCGCAAAATTGGGGCTACGTATAACTTCCTGGGGGGCTGGATGGGGCACTTTGATGGTGAATTCCACCGCGTTGTGGTGAGCACCTCTTAGTTTGTTGCCAACTAGGATGTTGCCCACCAAGCGCTCCTCAGTTGACATGACTAAGTCCAGTATGTTGTTCCCCCTAGTTGGTTCACGAACATACTGGGTCATGCCCTTATTGGCGATAAATTATGTTAGTTTATTGCCTGGGGCATGTGAAGTTAAGCTCACTCAGTCAATATAAAGGAGATTGAAGTCACCGAAGACGATAGTTACGTGATTATTTGAGAATATTCTTCCAGAGTGCGTGTCTCGGTCTTCGACATTTTTATCATTGGGGGGTTTTGACCTCGCGGCTGTGGACCAGGATCTTGACCATCCCTAGAATTGCCTTCTTGTGAGCCCAGTAACGCATCTACCGTGCCCGCAGCTTCTTCCTCTTGGAGCGACTGATCGGTCATCGCTCTCGTCCGGGAATCTGCTACGGGCACGGGGCCCTCTATGTAGGGTTCCCTGCGGCCAAAACTGGACCGTTTAAAGCACGCTGGACCCCCAGCTTTTCGGCATAGTATTTCTTAGCGCTTAGATGGAGCAGTCGGCAAGTCGGGCATTTTCTACATCATTCAGGTGTAGACCGTCTCTTAGGAACAGATCAGGCCTCTCCCTGAAATCATCCAACAAGTTGACGAAGGATACTCCATCGGACATGCAAATGGTCTTGAGGGGTCGATTTGTATAGGTTAACTTACTATACAGCTGGTCATCATCATTCATTTGCGGTAAGATGGATGCGATGGCAACTTGATCAGTTTTTGCCTTGAGGTTAGAAATCCACTGCTTATAATTGGCTAGCAGATCTTCCGACCTTGTCCTTTTAAGATCATTGGTGCCAACATGGCAGATGATGAGTGTCTCCCGGCTGTAAACTACAAATTCTGCAAGGGCACCTCTGATCTTCTCAATCGTGACACTGGGCTTGCAAATAACCCGCCTCTTTGCCTTACACCTATGAGCAAAATCAACCGCCTGATGTCGGACGACAGAGTCACCTAGGACTAGTGTCTCAATTTTGCCGTCCAGGTCCTTGAACCTCTCAAAAGAGTTCCGCGTTGGCATCACAAACGCAGGCTGGTTCACGAAGGTGAACTGGTTCTGGACCTGCTGAAATCTATCCGAATCTACACCGCCCCGGCAAGGTTGGGCGCGGTTTCGATCCGCGGATGTCTTGGTCCGAGGTATCGGCTTTGTCCCGGTTATCAGTTTCCGGGCAGCCGATAACCTCTTGGCCTGACGGTAAGTAGGTACCACGGGCTTGAGCTTAGGGGTGGAAAAGAGTTGCGAGCTCACATCTAGCACCGGCAGCCCTGATATGGGTTTAGGGGTAGATGCGTGCTGTCATTGCAGACTCTTATCCAGGACGTCACAGTAGGAAGTCAGAGCAAGACCACCAAGACTCCCCGCGATCGAACTGGGTTCTATCGGTCAATCCTCTCACGGTATGCCTCCCAGTCCAGCTGTAAAGCATGGACCACCAACTCGTTAACCTTTACTAGTTTCCTTGTCTGTTACACCAGGCCCTTACTAGCTTTCTCCATATCAGAACGTAAGTTTGTACGGAGGACTGCAACGAAACTCTCTAGATCATACTTACTAAAAAGGTCCTCTTGGGCCTTACGTACATCGTCTCTCACCTCCGCTACGGACTCACAAGTCCTGCTAATCTCCTCTTTCATCTCCACATACATACAAAGACCCTCCCCACATGGATCCCGTCCTCTCCGTCGTCGTTCCTCCGCCGTAGGACCTGGAAGGTCCTACGGCGGTACGGCCGGTACTGTAAGCCTGTCATCCAGCTTACAGTACCGGCAGATGAGGTTTCCCGCGAGGTCCCTGAAGACGCTCCTGCTCATCCTGACGAAGCAGACCGAGCAGTCCGCCAGAGTAGGAGGCATCCTCAAAAGTCGTCCACGGGAATCTTCACTTTTCCAGCAGGCGCGCGCACTCACTTAGCTTATTAGTTTCAATTGAGTTTTTACATTATTAATTAGCACACTTGTTACGAAAACAACGACACAAAATTGTCTGAAACAGAAAGACGCAAAATTGTCTGAAACAGAAAGATGCAAAATTGTCTGAAACGGAAAGTCACAAAATTGTCTGAAACAGAAAGACACAAAATTGTCAGTTAATAAGCCGTATTGGAACAAACGCGAATTCGTGCATAGTTAATATGGCAAGTTACATATGCACAGAAAAAAATTCCTTTCATTGAATCATAAAAGTTATATCTAGTAACTGAACAGTTCATACATGAACGAGATAACTGGACATTTTAGAATATGAACAAGAAAAAAAAGTACCCATAAAAAGAAAAAGATGAATAACACATGGTTCACATGAAAGAGACAGAGACAAATGAATGAGTTTAGGAAGCTGAAAATTCAATATCAAACAGTGTATTTTAATGGTCCTAAACTTAGATTTAGGTGACGCAAACAACCTTAGCAGCATCAACCAAGATCTAGTCAACCTCATCCACAAAATCAAATAAAGCTACTGTCAAGTGAGGATTTTCCAGCCTTTCAACATCTGCAACTGAGTTCCAAACGCAATGTGAGTGCTGGCCTGATCAAGAACACACAGAGCAGCAACAGTGGCAACAACTCAAATGGCAATACGACCAACGATACAAGCGACCCTCAACCTAAACATCAGTCTCCTGTGTGTCAACTTACCACCCAGCATCCAAACTCCAGCAATCAAAAACTGGCGGCAAATTCTGAACAAGTGAACAAACAATATCAACAAGTGGAATACCGAGTCCAGTCCACTTCCTGAGTTGGGTAACCAGCTGATGAACAGCGAAGCCAACCTCGCCAAAGGGAAATGGGCCAGTGGCGAAGTATGTCACCCAACAGCCGGCTGCCGCAGTCTTCAACAGTCGTCAGTTGAGATGAGGAAAAGAGTGAATACACCCTCTCGGGACGGCAATCGCCATCACGGTTGATTAGGGACGATTGTACAAAGGAATTATTCAATAAACCCCGACGCAGTTCACGTATAAATATCCGAACACACGAGTATGGAGAAGAGGAGTTATGACTCATCCAGTCGCGAGCAGCTTCATTTTGTTTAAAGCAGCTATTAGTAATGACTGTATTGATGATTATTAAACAATTTTTCATTGGTGGCAAGCTTCCGTTGATAAATTTTAATCTTTTTAGATCTAGAATATCTTTCTTACAATCCAACTCTTGCATTGAGTGTCATGCTCGACTTGTTGCAGTTGCACAAAAAAATAGCATATGGTATGTTATCTCCCTTATACCGTACTTGAATATGACTATAGAAAACGTCATCAACAACTTTCTCTCTGCCGACATTCTCCATTATACGTCATCAAATATTGTAAATTGGTGTGTGTTCTTCAACATTGTATTTTTCTCGTGTCAGGATATGATTGTAACGAAATTTAAATACAACATATATGTAAATGAACAAGCAGCCCCCCAAAATTCTCTATTAACTGCTCAAAACTCTAAATGGAGGAACAAGTAAATAATATCGATTTCTTTGATCGTGCTATGCATGAAATTAAAAATAATTTCAACAAAGTTCTCCACGAAATCGATCCAGATTTACAAATGAGAATGAATATTCCGGAGTGTCAAATAATTCCTGGTGATGAGCTCCCTCGCCATACAATTTCATTAAGAAATATTTTCACCTGCATGGCATTTAATGTTGCAAGTTTGAAAGAGAACTTTCTTAGCCTTCAAATCAATATAACAGACCATTTTGCACCTACTGTGCTAGGGCTCTGTGAAACCAAATTGACAAATGAATTACAGGACTTCTATAATTTATCAGGTTACAATTTGTATACAAACAATAATATGAGTAATAAGGGAGCCGTTTGTTTATCTATAAAAAAACAGGCCAACTGTTGTACCGAGACCTAAACTCTCTTTCATCAGGCTAGGAATTGAGACTCTTTTTGTCGACATTTATTGTGATAACGAAGTTGATACAATAGGTATGGTTTACCGTAGAGCCTCTGAAATATCGGTAGAAAGTTTCTCGCTGGAGATGAATGAAATTATAAGTGGCATCGACGTAGCCCATAATAAAGTGTATATTATGGGTGATTTCAGTGTAAATCTGCTTCAGTATCATAGATCGAATTTAGTTGCTGACTATTGTAATAATTTCCTTTCTCATGGTCTGTAACCATTAATTACTAAACCAACGCGTACAGCTGTTGGATCCGGAACATTAATAGATAACATTTTCACCAACGATGTTAATAGTGTAACACGTGCAGCTGTGATCATTTCCGATGTCTCCTACCATTACCCAATTTTCATTCAGTAACCAAATTCTCACGAAACCATTAATCCGACTATAATTACCTATCGTAAATATAGCGAACTTTATATTCAAAGCTTTAAAGAGGCGCTGGGAGTGTAGACTTTAATAAGATACTATCCACAGTAAACTAAAATGATGCTTTCACGCAGTTCCACAGTTTATTAATTGAACTGTTCGAGGTGCATTTTCCGCTTACAACTAAAGAGCTCAGCTACAAACAAGCTAAGAATCCGTGGATGACACCTGGTTTAATTGCCTCACAAAAAAGAGAAGGACAGACTGTACCGTAGATACAAAAGGCATCCCATCACTCGTAGAGATGAATTTAAACGATACAAAAATGCGTTCACTAAACAGACAAATATTGCTCGTGAAAACTATATTCTAAATTTGATAGAGACCTCTCAAGGAAATAGCAAAAAAGTCTGGAAAATCATAAGCAACCTTCTAGGAAAAAAAACAGTAATTCGGATTCAATTATTATTGATGATGAAGTCATCACTGATCCTCAAACGATATCAAATGTTTTCAATAATTACTTCAATAGTATTCCCAATACTCAAAGTGAATCAATTATCAGCAACAACATCCCTATTGAACATTATTTAGAGAATTCTATTCCTGAACAGCTAATCTTTAACCCTACCGACTCAAACGAAGTTAAATCAATCGTTAATAATTTAAAAAATAGTTGCAGCACTGGCTGGGATAACATCCCAACCAATGTAATTAAAGCTATATCTGGGACTATTGTAGCTCCCTTGACCCAACTTATCAATAAGTCTCTCATGCAAGGAGTTTTTCCTGATGCACTCAAAATCGCTAAAATTAGTCCGATATATAAAAATAAAAGCAAAACAGACATAAAAAATTATCGCCCAATATCAGTCCTGCCCGTCTTAAGCAAAGTTCATGAAAAACTATTTTATGCTAGACTATATACTCATTTTGTCTCAAATAACCTACGTAGCCAAAATCAATTTGGTTTTCAAGCTTTCAGGAATACAAAGGATGCTTTATTAAAATTTGCTGGAGACGTTGTTGATGGGTTTGACAGTAGTAAAGTCACCGTTGCTACTTTTATGGGTCTCAGCAAAGCTTTCGATTGCGTGAATCATGAGATTTTAGTTGCAAAATTACAGCATCATGGAGTTAGTTCCATCGATAGGAGTTGGATAAAAAGTTATCTTCTTGATAGAAAACACCTAGTGACTTGGAATAAACAATCATCATCTGCCAGTACGTTAAATATAGGAGTTCCGCAAGGGTCGATTCTAGGACCTTTGCTCTTCCTTAAATATATTAATGATATTGTAAACACTAGCAACAGGTTATCCTTTGTGCTTTTTGCAGATGATACTACAGTTTATTCGACCGGGAAAAACCTCAATGATACTATTACTAATATGAATAATCAATTGGTTCACATTTCAAACTGGTTCACATCCAACAAGCTGACGCTAAATGTTGACAAGACGCAGGTCATGATATTTTCTAGGAGTATGATACCCATTCCTAACACACAAGTCGAATTGAACGGTCAACAGGTGGCATATGTAGCAAAAACAAAGTTTCTCGGTGTTATCGTAGATCAGAGACTTAACTGGACAGATCACGTCTCATTTGTTGCCGGGAAATTATCCAAATCGTGTGGCATCCTACACAAAAATATAAATTGTCTTACTTCTCCTGCCAAAAGGCATTTGTACTATAGCCTTATGCATCCTTTTTTGACGTATTGTGTTAACGTGTATGCGTCTACCTACAAAACAAACTCAAGACCTATCGTTCTTAGTCAAAAGCATGTCATCAGAACACTATCTCATGCTAGCAGACGTGACCACACGTTGCCTCTCTTTTGTCAATGGAACATTCTCCCACTGTGCCAAATCATTAAATTTTCCGCTGCAGTGTTTGTCTACAAAGCTTTGAATCATTTAACTTACATTGATAACAGTTTTTTCATTAGAAATAATCCTATGTATGATCTTCGCAACAATGCGGATTTGCAAATTCCCCGAAATTCGTCAACAGAGTCCCAACTATTTTTAAAATACAGAGCTACTAAAACCTGGAATTCGATTACCATATATATAAGGACTGGCAGAAGTATTGCTACCTTTAAACGTAAACTAAAATTATACCTCTTTGAACTTGTACGTGCAGAAACTCTAGAATTATAATTTACTTCTGCTATGCAATTTTCCGTGTCAACTAGTTGTGTTTCAACATTTCATCTATAGATGCTTTCATTCTGTATATATATATTTTCTTTCGCCTCACATGCTCAAATTTCCAATTATCTTGTTCATGTAGAAATCCGTCCATTTAGTGTACCCATAGATTATGACTCATTGAAAATTTCTTCCCTGTGTGCAGATGTTACAAGGTCATGCTAACTATGCAGTTAGTTTCAAATTGGTGCCATCGTACGCCAAACAATGTGTGAGTAATGTAATAAACAGCCTCATGTCGGACATTTTCTGCTCTCAAGCTAAGTAAATGACAGTTGAAACAGTAATTAGTCATGATAAAGTAAACGTCGGCGATCAGACTTACACTGCTTATTTTTCTTGAAATTAATAGTCCAATGTAATGCTTGCATCTGTCTCAACTTATTAAAAAGTGGAGAGTAGAGGATGTTCTCCAACAATGTCCGTTAGCTGGTTCCTACTCCTCAATCCTAGTTTTAAGTTCATATGAAATTCACCCAGGTAGCAAATGTTGTCTACAGAACAGCTCACGCTGACGAAGACTTGGTACGTATCATCTGTGCATTCTGATATTTCTGTTATTCTGTCAACATGTCATTATACCGAAATAAATTTTAAATCCTTAAATCCTTAGCAAGAAGAAAAAAATGCGTGTAGTCACGAGATGTCTCGTGGTTTCATGGGGTGTACAAAGTATTTCTTAATTCTAAAAGTACACAGTACATTAGGGGTGCAATTAAATCGAGCGAAATGAGTACGTTAGTGTCTGGCAGAATTCTACAATACGCAATAAATTCGGGGTACAGCTTTATCGAGTAACGTATTTGTTATACATTAATTCAAGGTACAACTTTATTGAGTAATGTATTTGGTTACATATAAGACTTGCTAGTTCAATGCAACGGATGAGCACAAGGTTAACTACAGATCGAAAGTACATTACAATTAAAAAAAAATCTGCAGGAACAAGTTCAAACATATATATTTTAGTGTACGTCTGAAGGAACAGTAGTAAGAACAAATTCGTTTCAACATTTAGGACGAAAGAAAAAGATCGATCATTTTCTGCTCGTTATTTGATCTCATCGAAAAGTTACTTGATATATTCAATAAGAAGCTTTCTCCAGGTACAATGCCGTAAAAAATAATCTTTATGAACTTCAGTTCAACGTGGGAAAAGTCGAATTGTTTTTTTCGGTTGTAGACAAACCATAAACGATTGTTTTCGCAACTGTACCTACACTGCTACTCGTACTTACATCTGTAGCAATCGAATTCCAAGTTTTAGCAGCTTAAGATTTAAAAAGAGTTATGGCTGTGTGGACGAGTTCTGGTGAATTTGCCAAACCGTATTCCTACGAAGATTGTACATATTGTAATTTCTGATGAAAAAATCGTTATCAATGTAAGTTGATTGATTCAATGCCTTGTAAACCAGACACTGCAGTTGGGAAGTTAATGATGAGACCCAGTGGGAGAATATTCCACTCGCAAAAGAGAGGCAACGTGTGGTCACGTCTGGTAACATGAAATAGTGTTAAGATAATGTGCTTTTGAAAACAAATGATTTGATTGTTATGTATGTAGAAGCATGTAGCGGCAGGCACGTTTATGCTACAGGTCAGAAAGAGACAAAAAAAGGTACTAATACAAAAGACGTTTTGAAGAAGTTGTGCAATAATTTCGTGTTCAGGATGCCACGAGATTTGGAATCTCCGGTCTAATATTATGCCAGGAAACTTTATATATGCAACATATGCAACCGGTTGACTTTTCAATTCGACCTGTGGGATAGGAATGTATTATTTGCCTGGAAAATATAATAAGCAGCGTATTCTCGATATTTAGCGTCAACTAAATTGGAAGTGAACAAATTCGAAATTAGGACCAATTAATTATTCATATTTGTAATATTGTCATTAACCTTTTCCCGGTCGAATAAACTGTACTTTCGTCTGGAAAAAGACAAAGAATAAAGTATCGCTGCCGCTTACAAAATCATTAATATAGATACGGAAGAGCTAGGGCCCAAGGATCGGCCCTTGCAGTACTTCTATATTTAGCATACTGACATATGATTGTTTATTTCAACTATGTGTTTTCGAACAAGAAGATAACTTTATCCAAATTTTGTAAACGGAACTAAGGCCATGCTATAATTTCGCGACCAAAATCTCTTGGTTCACGCAATCGAAGACTTTGCTAAGGTCCATGAAAGTTGTAACAGAGATTTTTTCAGTATCGGGCCCATCAAGGACATCTCCAGCGAACTTTAACAGAGCATACTCTATTCCTGAAAAGACGGAAACCATATTAATTTCGACCACTTTGATTATTGGGCACAAAGTGAGTATGTAGTCTAGCAACTTTGCTGATGACGGGCGGGACTGACATCGAACGATCATACTTTCTGTCAGTTTTGCATTTTTAAATATAAATTGGTCTAGTTTCAGCGCTATTGAGTGATGGAGTGACTTATTGCCGAGTTGGGTGAAGGGAGCTACCATTGCCCCAGAATAGCTTTGAATACATTGGTTGGGATGTTATCCCAGCAACTGCTGCTACTAAGTGATGGAGTGACTTATTGACGAGTTGGGTGAAGGGAGCTACCATTGTCCCAGAATAGCTTTGAATACATTGGTTGGGATGTTATCCCAGCAACTGCTGCTACTAAGTGATGGAGTGACTTATTGACGAGTTGGGTGAAGGGAGCTACCATTGTCCCAGAATAGCTTTGAATACATTGGTTGGGATGTTATC
>SDVV010006939.1:0-18100 GCA_016164225.1 Gammarus roeselii
ATATAGTTGAATAGTCGTTCATTTTTCAACATCCCCAATTTTTTGGTTTTCATAAGACGCATATTGACTATCCTCCTCCTTCAGGTGTCGTGGGACCAAATGAACGACGGTGACGTGTTCGTGCTGGAGACGCCTCGCATCGTCTACGTGTGGACGGGCCGCTACAGCAACCACATCGAGAAGCTACGCGCCTCCAAGGTCAGAACAAGACACATTTTTCTGAAAGTAAAATTTTGTGATGTCATTCCAGGGATTCATCTTGCTTGAAAATACCGTCTCTGGATGACTTTTGTTATCCAGAGATTGTTGGAACGAACAGGTTTACGTAATTGGTAATTATTATTTTATTAAAAATGACAGACTTACTTTGCGTATAATTGACTGGTTAAATGGATCGATCATGATACCCTAAAATATTGTCGAAGCTTCAACAAAGCGATTTATTAGTTTTGATAACGGGATCGCTAACTACGTGCAATTAACCAGGAAAAGGTCTCTATTAATCTCTTACAATAGATCAGAAGCAAATTGCAATCCATATTGGACACCGCTTTAAATTATTACAAGAAAATTAACAGACATATTTAGTCATTCATGAGTTAGCAATTATGAAAAAAATTGATTGTCGCTCTAGTGTTAACTAATGAAAAAAAGTTCGCGAATAATTCAAGATTAACACAAATTTTAAAAGATCTTTTATTCTACATATTTAAATTTAGTTCGTTTAGATTTCCAGAATCCATTTAGTATATTTCTTCTGAAGTAACACCGTAACATAAGTTCATAAAAGTTTAGCTGCTCTCGGGGAAACGGATTGTTTGTTTCTTCGTCACAGAATATCCATTACCGAATTTTCTTTCGCTACTGCACCTCGTAGACAAAGACCCTACAAGTTAACCTCCACCTACAGATCTAAAAGAAAAAACAACCTCGGAGAAAACTGAACCAAAGCAGAGCAATCTAGCAAGGATTAAAAACTAAACCTCGAGCACACCAACCTCGTTGGCAGCAGAACTAACCCAGACCAATTTGTATAGGATCCCAAACTGAACCATACCAGCGGGTTTCAAGGCTAGACAAAGCTGGTTGAACCCTCAATTTTGCCAAACTGGTAAGGTTACCCAGCAATCTATATGAAACTCGCAACAAACCAGGACGCCTCCCAGAGGGTTACTCTGTTGGCGGAACAGCACCTCCGCAAAAGAAACAAAAGCTCCCGTCTAGCAGAACCAGGGCCCCACAGGCAGCAGGATCCCAACTGCAACTATCAACCCAAAACAGATACAAAGTAGTTGAAGAATCTAGCGCCGAAAACCATCCACTCCAACCGAACCAAAGTACGCTCGCCATCAACCTTGTCGGTGACTTAATAATACGGGGACTTGGAACTCACTTTAAAAAACGAAATCCCTAGAACCGGGTCCCAGAATCGATACCATGCGCCGGCCTCCGCGTAAACAGAGCTGTGTCAGTCATGACTTTGGACAAACGTGGCTCGCTCGTTGTTTTTGCAAGAGGGAAAGATCTCTTCCTGCGGAACGGGTCGAGTTTGTCATGGCAAACTCCGCAGCCAGGATACACTTTGAAAGGAGAAGAACCACAGAGACGTCATCGTAGGCCATCTTTTCCGTCTCCAATCACCAGTGAGGCACACAACAAAGTCATCACCTTGAACAGAAGGGTAGAGGCACTGTGCAATGCAGTTTATTTTAGATTCGTCAACCAGAGGGAATCCTCCGTAAATACGAAGGAACTCTTCGCGCGAGACGGTGTACACCACAACGCAACATGATTTCAAACGTTTGCAGACCTGATAAACTCATGGATGTTCAAAAACGTGAAGGAACCCATCAAACAAAAGAACTTCAAAACAACCAACAAGGATTTCCCAATAGTCAACGATATACATAGACATGAGGCCGTACCTCGAAAAACGGAGAGTGACACACAACACAGAGAACCATCAGTGAACACCACAAACCCCAATGGCATGTAACCAAATACAAGAAGAAGAGGAGATCCAACTCCCACAACCAAAGCCAACGTTACAGGACCTGAGCACACCTCCAGTTTCATCCACGAGAGTGCAGACTGTAGCGTCTTCAGAAATTACGCAGAGACCCCTGACTCGGAGACCGTGATCTCACCGACATCACTGAACTCTGCAATTACCACCAACACTCCTACAGTTAAAGCTGATAGACCTGAAAGACCAGTGCATGCCATCCGTTCCAGCAACAGCGAAAGCATCAGCACTAACGACAGTAATAACAGCTTCGAAACAAACACAGAGACCTCTTGAAACTAAGACGGTTATCTCGTCGGGAGCGGGAGAGGTTCCTGATATCTAGACAATAATTTCAACAAAGAGAGCCACAACCGATAAAAACGGAACTCACCCAAACGGCCTCCCTAATGACGATGACGCCGACCCAAATAGCAGCGGGTACGAAGCTGACCCAGGCAACAGCTTGGACACTGAATCCAACTATGACAGCTGCGATGAAGACGTAAATTTGGACGATGGGAGTAAAAGTGAGAAGTACGACAGGAACCTTAACCACCTCACCGTGGAAATCAAAAACCAAAGCGTCATGACAACAAGAGCGCTTCCGATAAGCCGCAAATGACGTAGATGACCTCCGAATGCTACTACTTAACGGAATTGACCCTTAGCACGAGGTCGTATGAGTAGAAATTGAATGTTTCGCCAGAATGATAGACATACTTCTCGTGTACCGGCCACCAAGCAGAACCGTAGACATTGACCATTTCTTATACAAGACCCTCACAAAGCTGATCCAATAAAAACGTGCTCGAAGGAGATCTCAACTGCAACGTTTTCAGGGAAAAAGAACGGCAGAAGTAGAAGGAATCAGACTGGTCGACTTTGCAAAGGAAAATTATCTGGAACTGATTGAGCAATCCACCATGGCAAATAGCTTCCATTATCGGATTTTCTCCCCGGAAGAGAATCGGTAATCCAAGTCAAAATAAGGGAACCCCTGTAAGCCAGTGATCGCAATATGGTCAGGTGCATCATCCAGTTACTGGAAAATGAGCAATCCGAAACAAAAGACGGGGACTGAACTTTCGACTCGCTATGTTCCATTGGTTAAAAATAGACCTCAGCTACCTACAGCCTACCAGGCTGCAAACAACTGAGGTTTCATGGACAAATTAAAATATCTTATTCCTAGACGTCCAGGCCAACTGCATTTTAACCAGGCCTGTACGAGCAAATCATGAACCAGAACCGAAATGACATGAGAGAAATCAAAGTTACCATCGCAGCAAATGACCATGCTTCCTGCATTTTCAAAGCGTACCTATCATAAATATTGTGGAAAGACCACAGAAGATTCGGCAGGGGAGTAAAGGCTCATTAGAATTGTGCAGCACAAAGGAAAACGCGGAGTTGCAGCCACATGCAAGCGAAACTCAAAAGAGTTCTTCAGCAACGTAAACAGCAATAAAAAACGTATGAGCGTCCATCGGTCCGCTCACCATAATCCAAGGAAACATGACTACCTCAATACACAAAAAGCTGAAGTACTAAACAACTTATTTAAACTAAAATCACCGAAGAGTGGTAAAATGCAATCCGGGAACCTCCCATTAGGTATGGGGGGATGCATCCTTTATAGGACATCCAATGCATAACCTTAGAAATAACAGCCGACATCAGAATCCTCCTAGTGAACAAATCTGCAAGTTTCGATGGTTTCCTCCCAAAATTAATCAAGGCTGTCTCGAAAGAAATCGCCCTCATCTCCTTGCGATTTTCAACCATTCACTGAAAGAGGGGATGATTCCCAACGACTTGAAGGTAGCAGACAGTACCTCTATCCACAAGAAAGGCCCGAAAAAACTTCAGGGAAACAATGAACCCATCTACCTAACCTCAGTTGTGGCAAATGCTGGAGTCCGTCGCTTCTGACAAAATAGTAGACCAGGGAAACAGTCCTGTATGACCAGCCTCTTAGAATTCTTCCATCGCATGTCTATATCTACGAAAATATAAGACCTATCGATATCCTCTACCATGAATCCAAAAAGGCATTGGACAAGGTCCATCACAAAAATTCCTGGCTAAAATGAGAATTCCTGAAGTCGTGGGTAGAACAGCGGGATGAATAGAACACTGACATTCATTCAGGAGCCAGCGAGAGGTGATAAACGGTGAAAGCTCGTGAACTCCCGTCAAAATCGTGGTTCCCCAAGGATCAGTTCGTTGTCGACTCTTGTTTATCATCTACATCAATGACCTAGACACAGACCTCATCAGTAAGATATCAAAGATTACTAACAACCCCAAACTATAAGCAAACGCAGCTAGCCCAATAGCGATCAGGTCGCTGCAACAAGATTTTGACAGGCACGGGGAGAGGTCGAAGACATGGCAAATGGCGACCAACACCGACAAGTGCACAGTCATGTATATTGGTAGAGCAAATTTATCTGTAAATTGATCTTTATTGGGTAGCCAGATCCTGACCACCAATTTAGAAAAATACCTTGCAGTCTACATCAGCAAGGCCTCAAATTATCGAGGCTATGCGTCGAAGTAGAAAGGTGAGCAAACAATGTCCCCGGTTACATCGATCGACAGTTCAAGTACAGAGACGAGGAAATAATCATAACTCTGTACAACAACCTAGTTAGACCACTACTGGAATATGCTGTCTAGTTCTGTTCCCCCATTCTAGTTCAATACATAGAGAAGCTAGAAAAGGTTCTAGCTAGGACAGCCAAAATGACCACGACCCTCAAACATAATAGTACCGGAGAAGATCAAGATTATTAAAACTTTTCTCCCTAGTAAACGTAGACTTAGAAAACAGCTCATCGAGAGCTTCGAAATCGAAAAAAGGTTTCAATAACGTAGACTACAGAAATCTCTTCGGGTTGAACGACAACCCTAACAGAAACCACGGGTTGAATCTCCAACCAGAGAAGTTCAACACCCAACTATACGGAGAATTCACAACGCACAGAATCTGCAACGTTGCAGACCGACTTTCGCTAAAAGTGATCGCGAGCAGATCAGTGTACACGTTCAAACGTAGACTGGACCCGATCCTCTATGAACTCAACTACTAGTCTACAAGTGCCTGGCATCTGAATACAACGTTGAGCTTAGCAGTTAGAACCAGTTCGGAGATGGGGGGAGGCTTTACCAGACACGCAGGATAACAGGGCTTCCTTTGTTGAGCCCCCAACACCTCGTCCGCACCTCGACGTTGTTGCAATAGGAAATACTGGAATCGCGAACCAAACCAAAGCAGTCCTAAACCGTCAGACTCGACGATGACGCGGTCAATATGCAAGTGGAAGCAGCTCGGGGCGCAAAGACAAAGGTGGAAGCAGCGCGGGGTGCAAAGACAAAGGTTAACAAGGCCTTCCTTTTGCAATCCCCGAAAACTGTCTGCATTTCTAGCTCCGACCCTCCGCACTATTCTACCAGCCTCAGTAAGCCCCACCCACAACATGGTAAGGAAAACCAGATAGAGCAGAAATAGACCTGGCCGATTGGAAGTTGATGGCATGCCCTGTGTAGTCATCAACACTGTCCCACCACGAACTCCGCCCACATCACTTGCGTTGACACTCTAGTAAACCCTCACCCAAAACACAGAGAGGAAATTAGATGGATCAGTACTAGAACATGTATCTAGTCGTGGAGGAGAGTTTCGAAGTATTCCAAGGCAAAATGGTAGGCGACCTTATCAAAGATGGTGGGCTAACAGGGCGTGTCGTATGCAGTCTCCAACACTGCTTGCATCACAAAATCCAACCACACCACTAGTGTACCATCTCCGGTAAAACTTAGATTGGTGGGTTCTCAGCCCGGTCTGAGAGATGGTGGCCACCTGCTGTTGGTGAGAAAGGCTAAGCCACATCGCATCACGGCACAACGAACCAAACGCCAGCACAGTGTGACAAGAGAATGCCCTGCCCTATTACACCGGTCTCCGGAAGGGCAGGAGCAGCAAAAGTCTAACTGAGGCCTCTCGCAACACTGTTTCCCACCCTCATCGCCATAGGGTGGAAGAAGAGGGTGAGTTAAGGCAGAGAATCCAAGAAGGTTGTAGAACCTTGTGTTGACATGCTGCACACAAGCAACATAGATTCTCGGATGCTGGAAAGATGGAAAGATAGCTACACACTGTGAGTCTCAACTAGGAGACTGGAAGATTCACTTTAATGTAAACCAAAAGGATGGACAGAATTGCTTATTTGAATCTCTTATTCTTTGTAATTCCTCTTAACTCTAACTAGAGGATTCATTAGTCAACCCGCACAGTTCGCCAGCACCTGGCTAATCATTAGTATATTCTAGGCAACCTTCCTCTAACCTAGAGCGTTTATTTATTAACTTTTCCCGCGGAGTTCACCAACATCTGGCCACGTAAAAGTCAAGGTATATTCTAGACAACCGCCTTCAAACTACAAGTCCTCGTTAGTCAATTTCCTTGCGGAGCTTGTTTGCACCTGGCTATGCATGAGAAACGGTGAGTTCTTGGCAACCTTCTTTCACCCAATAGTGTTAACTCATTAACCTCCCCCGTGCAGTTTGCGACCTCTCTGAAGGCGGGTCGCGGGAACGCCGGCTCCGTGGTCATCTTGGAGGATTGTCAGGAGAGCTCATTACAAGGAGAGGAGAGGGACCAGTTCGAAAAGCTGCTGCCTCTCCAGGAAAAAGACGTCACGTCACACAACCAGGCCCCCAAGGATCATGTGGTGGTGAGGACAGGACTTACAGAAATTGTATTTGGAACGTCTTTGGGTGACTGAAATGTTTTGTGAGAATTTAGGGATTTTACCCCAAGCTAAAATTTTAAATGGCATGCAAATTTTGTTATCCCAGACGTTACTTCTCAGTCATGCAATTGTTTTAGGATTGGTGCAGGAGAATAACAGGTTCTTCATTAGCTCAATGTTGGGGATTCCCCCGGGTAATTGCAGCCTGCAGTGTTGTGATGGTACATGTAGAGAATGATCGAATTTTCTTTAATTGAGTAGAAAATATTATCAGGTTTTCGGACATTAGGTTTATTAAAATATTTGAATATATCTGACTGTCTGGTCTAAATTTGATTTATTTATGAATATAATTTTCTTTATTCAACAGTTGTGCTTCACTGAATGACAGATTGACAATTATTGTTGACCTCTTCAATATTACTTATCACATGTGTTACTAAATTGGACTTTGGGCTCGGTACATTGTGCGGCGTTTAAATAGGACTATAGGTTGCGTCTTCTATTTATCAACATGGGGTATGATGGCATTATAGCATACGCTCATTCATCCTACTCACAACAATTAATTAAAGCATAGCCGTCCACCGAGGGGGTCAACGAAGTCGAGTGGATCATCCACAAGATGGCGTGCTTGCACACACTTTCAAACAACCTCCACAGGATAACACACTAGAGATGCAATCGAAACTCAATTACGTCCAGGACAACACATGCATACCTCCATCCACCTTATGTCCACCTCAACACACACTTCACCCCGGGTACTTCCAACACCCTCCAACACTTTCGATCTAGGTGATTTTTACCTACACATTAACTGCAGGCCGACCGAAGAGCTAATGTTCTCATTGACTAACTAGGCACATTGATCACATCAAATAACCCAGACACACCCACTCGCCCCCCCCCCCCCCCCCCCCCCCCCCCCCCCCCGTCAACACAAACGCACGCATAACGGATTTCCCCCGACGTTTCATTCTTCTCTTCCGATCTCGCTCTAAACTGTCAATGCTCAGTCCACCATGACATGTCCCCTGACCACCTATCAATAGTAAGCAATTATCAACTTCGATAGCCAATCCACAACAGACCTCCTCATACTTTTCGTAGCTACAAGGGAACAGAATGGAACGTACACACTACGGCGAAAGAAAGCGCTCCACACGATTTCAACATCACTCCATACCCATCTATGGACACTTCCACAAAAAGACTTCCCCACAATACAGAACTATGCAGACTGACCCCACATACCAGCCGGGTTTTGGACCCCATTAAGCGCAAACTTCAGCGTCGAAATCACCTCCGCAATTTACCTTCCACCGAAGAATCATACAGATTCTACCCTTGACTCAGAAACATATGCAGTGGTTAACCATGCAATTGGACAAGCAACACAGACATACTCAACAAACCCTATGCAAACACCTGCCGGCTTCTACACCATCCTGACAATAGGCAGATACTCAGTCAGTAACACTTTGTACATGTTGACCCAAACTGCCTTCGTATCAGCCACGAACACAGATTCCATCAGCTAGACCAGAAACTCCTCTGCAACGGGCTTTTGTCGTGGTAAATTCGATCGATTAGAATAATGAAACAAACCGAGCACAAGTGCTCATGTCGAGTTGTCTCCTTGAAAAAGAGCGGTGGGTTGTCAACGAGGCTTCAAAAATTTGCTAACACATACTGGATAATTAAGGTTAAAAAAATAGAAAAGAGAGCTGACCTTCAGCTACCACCACCAGAACCTACAGGCTCCCCCCCCCCCACTACTGCGCGGGATATTTCAGCCAGCCCCGGAGAAAAAACGATCGAGTGTCAGATGGACAATTATAGGATAGGGGCGAGTGGTGACCAGAAGCGAAACATTTAGATTTTAGACGGTCGCATCTCAAACTGTCGAGCAGAGTCGGGCACGCTCACACGCTCAACTGACTCCTACTTTTCCCCGAGGTCAGGCCTGTTGTTGTGCCCCAGAGATTGGGGTCATAGAGCTCCTCAACTAGGTGTAGTCTAGTTCGAAAGAGCTTATGAGTTGTGGTAGTTCGAAAATGTACGCAAATATTTGAAGAGCACCACGCCGTTTCCTAGGCAGTGGTGCTCCAAGAGTGTTTGAAGGAATAAATCTTTTGTGAACTTGTCGTTGCTCTAAAAGCCTATTTCAACTTCAAGAGGAGAAGTTGGAGAAACCTCTCATTAGAATAGATCCGCTCTTGGCAGCTCTAGA
Source organism: Gammarus roeselii (assembly GCA_016164225.1). Taxonomy (NCBI): domain Eukaryota; kingdom Metazoa; phylum Arthropoda; class Malacostraca; order Amphipoda; family Gammaridae; genus Gammarus; species Gammarus roeselii. The sequence goes on from SDVV010006939.1 coordinate 9,002, forward strand.
GCCTAGATCGAAATAGGAAATAGAAGTCCTCCCCTAAGAATGCAGAGGTAAAAGTCGTCCGTGCACTTTTGGTCCCTTGAAGAGCATTTTGCAGCGTCAACATTGCTGTCCAAGTGGCGATGCAGATTTCTCGTCTCGTCCGTATTAACCCTCAATCGTTGCGCATTTAATTGATCACGACGATTTAAGGGCCTTGCAACTAATCATTCCACCAAGAAAGCCGAGGCGGGATCAATTGTCGTCATAGGTGTACACCGGCCTCTCTCCATGGGAGTACTTAGTTGGTCTCTCAGCTTCTGAAAGTCTGCTTGCGCAAAGTTGGGGCGACGTGCTGCTTCCAGAAGGGATGGTCGTGGCATTAAATGGCGAATTACAACAATTATTTCATCAAGACACTCCCATTGGAAAAAAATACGATATTGTCAAATCTGTCAAAAATAATATCTATGTCTGCAATTGTTACTCTAGGATTTCGGTATACAAGAACAATTTTCAGTGTTATCCATCAGTTGTTGTTGCTATTGTCCTGCAATGGTAAGCATAAAGCTCAGATCCTCTTAGCCTCATTCTTTGATAAAGCTTTCCTACACTGAATTTCAAGATCCCTCTGACGGTGTTTATTTATTCTCATTCATGAGCACCTAGGTCTATGCTCACTCAGGACCCTCACAGGCATCTTCAGCCTCATCATTCAACACATCACCCAACACCTAGAAACAAGCAATAATTATACCTACCCTGAAACTCAACGATGTCCTCACAGAACCAGTCTTATGCAGTCATATTTATCCCTCTCCCAAGTTCTTGAAATTCTTGGAAAACTTTGGAAATATTATCTCGAAACTAAGCTAAAATTCATATCTATTTATCCATAACAAAACACAGGTTCAGAAACAACACTCCTCAACCACACTGCTCACCAATCACACACAGACCATCCGCGAAGGCTTGATCGAAAAGCAGCCGGACTTACGAACCCTGGTATACGCCGTTTATATCATTGCCCCGTCCTCATAGACAAAATACTCAACACACACATCCATCCAAACAACACAAAGTGACTAGTCAGTTTCCTTTCTAGCAGACATGGGCACACAGGCCACAATAACAAACCATCACCAAGACGCCATTTTCCAATGGTGTTCCCCAGTGCTCCGGCCTTTCCCCCTCACTCTATACAACGCCTTCATGCTAGACCAGCCCACACCAGCACAACCCATCACTCAAGTCAGTTCATACGCGGATGACTATTCAACTATCACACAAGACTACAAACACGAGACCGCAGCAGAAAACCTCTAGCAATATCTAAATTCACTTTGAGTCCAGCTGCAGGACAAAAGAATAAATGTGTCTTCAATCTAGTCATCACTCACAGTATCATCACCAGAACACCAGACAACAGTGAACACCGCATCCGCCCTCATGTTACACTCAACAATACTTCCACATCCCACTATCCCAACACCACGATCCTTGCTGTCACATATGACAGAAATGACGTTCAAACCTCACGTAAGCAACAGCAGCACTAAAACCCAAATTAGACTAAACGTACTCCGGGCGCCTACCACAACTACTTACGGACGCTCCGATGAATCAATACCGACACTTCAAACAATTCATCAGGCCCATCATTTCCAACGCAAACATTGACAGGTCCTCTGACTTTTTACCCAAACACATAAATCCAATCCAAAAATTTCATCACACGGCCTCACGCGTCGAAACGGGCTTCACACAGACTACACCTGAGGAAACCAAGAACGAGGAAACCAAGATCCTTCTTCTCAAACATCATTTTCATATGAGTTGTACATAATTCATCAGAATAATTGTAGATCCGGCGTATCCCTGCCACCACCTACTGAACCCACGTAATACCACCGAAATCCGCACAACACGCCGGCAGCGCACTTCGGTTCCCTTTACACCACCATTCCCTACCCTACAGACAACACATCCATGAATAAACAGATGTACACACATTTCACAGCTCTAGCACTGGGTGATCATAGAGCCAAAATGGTCTGCCAAAGTCACCTACTGGGGTTTGCTCAGCGGTGACAGGGTTCACCTGTCGAGACTGAGGTGCGCACATCACACGGACCTCCAGTCATACCAACATAAACTAAGGAACTCCTATCACAAGACCAAAATCCTAGAACCACTTCCAAACAGACAATAAGAACACATTTAACACGTCCTTCACGAATAGGCCTAATCAACCGAATCAAAATCGTAACATTGCCTACAAATATGAGGTAAATACATAACACCAGTCACCAGAAACGCAGCTTTTTATTCCTGCTCATGCCCAATAATACCCCTATAACACTTCATCATGATTCACCACCTAGTCGTTTCTACACTGAAGTTACATATGTTGTCTATGCTGCTACTAAACCAAATTGTGTCTGCCAATTACCCTAAGTGTTAGATAACGTTTAGTTTGTTTGCATGGAACTGGGTACGTTAATATTTAAGATCGCCCCGTACTTGGCGTGAGTCAGTTGCTTAAGGTTTATCATTATATTAAGATAATTTTGAAGTTTATGCAATTTTTAAAAGGGAGTACGTATTTATACGACTGTATATGCTTCATGATAGGTCAATTGAAAACGATCTTTTTACCGTGCTATGCATATGTACAAACCCCTTGTGAATGCAATACGGCAGTGATTAACACACTTGTCTATTGATGTGTGTGTGTGTGTGTGCCTGTGTGATTATCTACTACGGGGTATTTTTATTTTATGTATATTTTATGTCGTCTATTCAGCTCTTTACTATCGTACAATGTTTTAGACCTATCAGTACAATATGTTAGCACATTTCGATTTCTCAACTCCGTGTGTTCGGTATTTCCTAACACTATGTATCAGTGCTTTCCCAACCCCTTGCATTCGTGGTTCCCTAACTCCGTGTATTCGTGATTTCCCAACTCTATGTATTCGTGAATATCCAACTCCATGTGTTAGTCATTTTCAACGCCATGTATTCATATTTCTGACCTCAGAATAGACTTGTCTGTAAGACCATTGATGAAGATATTGCAAATTTTATTTTGCTTAAAGGAATACGAACCAGCTATGGCGAATCCAATTTAAACTCTCGTTTCTCTAATTCAAATAGTGTATTTTATGATGAAGTTACTGGCGGAGAGATTGGGTGCCTCCCTCCTCTGTGTCAGCCTAACTTAGCCACCTGCCTAACTAGGGAGAAACGGCTATGTCTATACATACATACATACAATAATAAAGTTCATGTGTTATATTTAAAAATTGGAAACGCATTGCCAGACGATGAAAATAAAGAATTTAATATTAATAATGATATTCCCATCTACGCCTGCGGTGCCCGGGCGCGCCTAATACAGTCAAGCACATCAAGGTGTTGTGCCAAGTCATCGCATCTGGCAGGTTCGACCATGGTATCGCGCATCGGTCGTAATCTATGGGAACGCCCAAAAGACAGCATCCATTTTCTCTGGAGTACGGGTCTAACATTGGGGCCTGCACTAACCGTAATAATTCCAACATGCATTTGTCTGTGGGTATCTGGGTTTTCAGGCTAAGCGATGACCGTGGCTCCTTTACCGCAGGATGAACTGTGGCTAGGGAAACAACATCAGAAACAACAATCAAAATGGTACCCTTAAGAGCAATAGCTGTGCATACAACAATTTTTCACACATCAATCACGTATACCTTCTATTGACAATACTAGATTGCGCATCAACCCACCAACTACCCATGTTGAAATCTCTTTCTACATTGGTTTCCATGACTGCCAGCGCAAACGATAAATTATGTCACGTCAATCTCTCCTCCTACCGGCAACAATTTTCTTACAACATTCAGTCAATCTCGTGAGCTTTCAGTGTTAACAATAGGCGTTCTCACTCAAATAACATGGACTGTCCATATTTACCACCACCCCCTCCCGCTCCCCCAGGCCCGCCGCCTGTCCAGCGAGCTAAGGTTGTACCGCTGCTCAGACGAGAAGGGAACCCTCAAAGTGACAGAAGTGAAGACCGGGCCGCTACTGCAGAAAGACCTCGACTCGCAAGTAAGAAGTCTGGGGAATGGAAGGTTGATCAATAAGGCTTAGGAAGTTCGGATCTCAGGTATGGTTGAATGGTAACTGTTGATGAAAAATCACTCAAAACCTGTATATGTAGAATGAGACGCACCCTGACAGATCATATTTAAGACCGGATGCATGCAAGCGGTCCATTGATACTAAGTGTGAAACACGTTCAGAATACGTCATGCTACCAATATAGCCAAGCTGTACACTTAGATTTAAAAATTACCAATTTAATTGGAGCAATTGACGATGCTTTAAGGCCGGAACCATAAATTATCTGTGTAATTAAAAATGTATAACGTAGACCTAGGAAATTGTGTATGCGGTGTTTCAATGCAAAGGTAATTAAACCTCTTCATCCTCTGTATTTTAGTGGACAAATTGACAACATTTATAAATACATAATCCCGTTCCAGTTAAATTTTTCTTTCCTTCTTTATCATACTGAACCTGAATAACTCCTAATACACATTAACCCACATATAATTGTCGTCGTTTGGCGTTTACAACCAAAATATAATAGAAAATTTATCTTTCACCAGGATGCATTTATAATCGACAATGGGGCGGAGGGCGTCTGGGTGTGGATCGGCAAGAAGGCGTCGCCCCGGGAGCGGCAGGAGGCCATGCGTAATGCTCTAGGATTCGTCACCAAAAAGGGATACAGTCAGAAGTGAGGCGGGCGAAATGTCTAACAAGATCAGCAAGGCTATATTTATTATGAATATCTCATTGGCCGGCGAATGCATGGGCCTGTTATAGGCTTCCGGGATACATGAGCTCTACGGGTGAGACTGTTCGAGTTGTAATATTGTATCGTCATACGAAGCCTTTCTCCTGAAGTTGGCCCCAGATGAAAGTGAACCTGGTTCGATATTTCTTTGAGAGGCATTTATACTTGGTGTTTTTTAATCGTCTTAGTGGTGGAACATGTCTTTGATGGGTTGGACACTCTACAATCAATGGAAGTGTTATTCTAAACGGTATAGGTACGAGTGCTTCAAAACACTAAACCAAGCAATTAGGTAATTTACGTACTATAAATGATGTTTTGGTGCGAAAAAAGCGCCGTCCTGAAAATATCATGGCAGAGTACGCCAGTCTGAATTTTCGACACTATCATGGTTGAGTACGCCATTCTGAATTTCCGACACTATCATGGTTGAGTACGCCATTCTGTCATTATCATGGTTGAGTACGTCATCCTGTCATTATCTTGATTGAGTACGTCATCCTGTCATTATCATGGTTGAGTACGCCATCCTGTCATTATCATGGTTGAGTACGCCATCCTGTCATTATCATGGTTTAGTATGTCATCCTGACACTATCATGGTTGAGTACGCCACCCTGACACTATCATGGTTGAGTACGCCATCCTGACACAATCATAGTTGAGTACGCCATCCTGTCATTATCTTGATTGAGTACGCCATCCTGTCATTATCATGGTTGAGTACGCCACTCTGAAACTATCATTGTTAAATACGCCTTCCTGACACTATCATGGTTGAGTACGCTATCCTGACATTATCATGGTTGAGTACGTCGTCCTGACATTATCATGGTTGAGTACGCCATACTGACACTATCATGGTTTGACATCATCATGGTTGAGTACACCCTCCTGACACTATCATTGTTGAGTACGCCATCCTGACATGTTGAGTTAGCCATCCTGACACTATCATTGTTGAGTACGCCATCCTGACACTATCCTGACACATTATCATAGATGAGTACGCCATCCTGACACTATCATTGTTGAGTACGTCATCCTGACACTATCATGGTTGAGTACGCCACCCTGACACTATCATGGTTGAGTACGCCACCCTGACACTATCATGGTCTGACACTATCATGGTTGAGTACGCCATCCTGACACTATCATGGTTGACTACGCCACCCTGACACTATCATGGTCTGACACCATAATGGTTGAGTACGTCATCCTGACACTATCATCGTTGAGTACGCCACCCTGATGCTATCATGGTCTGACACTATCATGGTTGAGCACGCCATCCTGACACTATCATGGTTGAGAACACCATCGTGCCACTATCATGGTTGAGCACGCCATCCTGACACTATCATGGTTGAGAACACCATCGTGCCACTATCATGGTTGAGCACGCCATCCTGACACTATCATGGTTGAGTACGCCATCCTGACACTATCATGGTTGAGCACGCCATCCTGACACTATCATGGTTGAGTACGCCATCCTGACACTATCATGGTTGAGTACTTGCAAATGAACGCAGTGCGCAACAGAAATGATGTGAACACAGAGCTTCAGTGGCACGGCGTAGTGTCATACCATATTATATAATACTACAATATGTCTATCCTGAATTTCTCTTGCCCAGTAGTTCATCATTATGTACCTTTAGGTTTTCGATTAATTATATTTCTCCATCTCTACGTCACTTACCGAAACGTGTGTCCTCCGCCCCCAGTACCCGAACCACGCGGGTGATCGACGGGGGTGAGCCTCTAGAGTTCCAGGCGCTCTTCAAGGACTGGAGGGTTGTGGACCAGAGCAAGGGCTTCGGTCGACAGGCTTCCAGTGAGTGCAGGTCAAAACGAGGAACCCTCCTATTTCGGGTGCGCCCCTGCAAGTGTTTGATCCATTATCATTGCAGAGACAGCATTTGAGATTTATTTTTTTGCGGGGGGAGGGGAGGGAACAAGAATATCTTGTTACACTTTGATTTATCATATCAAAGTTATGTAGATATATTGTATTAAGTGTCTCGTTGTTTTTAATAAAATCTGTATTTAACTACATAAATTTAATATTCGGAGCTGCACATCTCATGCGCATAGCTTTTGAAGAGCTTTGCAGCAGGAGGGATGTTGAATTTAAACAATAACACTTCAATATGTTAGGAGGGTTAACTCTTACGGCGCTTGAGTGAAATATGAAAATAAGAACTAATGACGGCTCGTGGATGAGCCCCTTGTTTGGCCAGAGATAGTAATACGCATTCTTGGAATAACACAAAGCCACCTCAACAAATTGAATTTGCAGTAGAAGTATATGATGTCCACCACTTCTTTGTCGTTTCGGCGCTTCAGGCATACATTTGATATTTTCAAGGACTCGTCAGTGCTTCATAAGTAGTTGAGATGCGCCACGTAGCGAAGAAATATTAAGAATGATGTATTTCAGAGTTTGGTGAGCTGTTATGCCTTTTTTGATAAATTCGAAGCCTGAGGTTTTACGGTAACAGGGAATTTGAATGTATCTGCAACCCGTTGAACCAGAGACCATCAAATAGAAAGATAGTACTCTCTCCTACTTGACTCCATAACCAAGAGTGAATGGTGGTACCACCGCATAGTCGTGTGTCAATTTGCTCATGGGCGAAAATATTTTGGCACTAGACATCAGGTAAAGACCTTTACCTGAAGTTTTATCGGTGTAGGTGGCTGAAGCGGACAAGCGTCGTTCTGACGGCAGAGGAGTTACCTTGAATGCCAGACAAGCATGTCTCATAGACCCATCGTTCTCTCACGCATTGTAATGATTGTTAAGCGTGTCTCGTTGACCTTCCTGTTTTCTCACGTATCACAATGCCAGCCAAGCCTGTCTTGTACCAACTGTTGTCTCGTGGATCTCAACGTCAGCCAAGCCAGTCTTGCACTCTCTGTCTTCTCGTGTATCTCAACGTCAGCCAAACTTGGTTTATATCCCCCGTTTTCCGTGTATCTCAACGTCAGCCAAGCCAGTCTTGCACCCTCCGTTTTCTCGTGTATCTCAACGTCAGCCAAACTTGTTTTATATCCTCCGTTTTCTCGTGTATCTCAACGTCAGCTAAGCCAGTCTTGCTCCCTCCGTTCTCTCCCTTGTTTCAATGGCGGCCAAGCCTGTTTCGTTGACCGTCCGTTCTCTCGTATCTCAATGCCAGGCCAGCCTGTCTTATTGACCTGTTTCCTCTCTTACCCAGCGGGTCGGATCGCGCACCCAGTGCAACACTCCTTTGATGCCAACAATCTACACGAGAAGCCCAAGCTGGCCGCCTCCTCACAGATGGTGGACGACGGGTCAGGACAGAAGGAGCTGTGGAGGTGAGGGAGGGAGTGAAGGACAATGTGACATGGGTCTGATGACTGCCGTTGGAGAAGTGCTGAACTAAACAGTAATTTTTGAAGAGCATTAATGCTTGGCACGCCTTGATTGGAAATATGTTAAACTTTATCATTTGTTGCAAATCGTTCAAGATAAGGGAAAAAAAATCGTAAAAAAGTTAAATCTATACATTTTGAGGTCGTGAAAGCAACAGCTGGGGGCTTTTGTCGTAAATGCCATTATCAATTTAATGCTTCCATTGAAATCAATTCTTTGTAATTTGCGCACAGAAAAAAAGCCATATGAAAGATTCCTTAGCCCATCGTTTATAGAGGCCGTTTGCAGCGAGGTTGTCGTGATCGCTTATGCAAATGAACACAGACGATTAAGCGTTAAATAAAGATTAGTGTATTATAGGATGGTTATTATTATTTTGATTACTTACAGAATTTGTGATGTGATTTTTTCTATTCATGGAGTAGAGTAGGGCTTGGAACTCTTGGAAACGACTGGGCGGAGTTGGCAGTTGAGCCAGTTGCTATTTGCTGATGATACGGCCCTGGTTGCGGATTCGGAGGAGAAGCTATGTAGGCTAGTGTCTGAGTTTGGTAGAGTGTGTGAGTTTGGTAGAGAAGTGAAGACGCGAGTGAAGGAGGGATGTAAAGTGTTGGGTGCACTGAAGAGTGTAATGAGCTGTAGGACGTTGTGGATGGAAGCAAAGAGAGGGCTGTATGAGGGTGTTGTTGTCCCAACTGTACTCTACGGAGCTGAGGCTTGGGGGGTGAGAGCAGAGGAGAGAAGAAGGTTGAATGTTTTCGAGATGAAGTGTTTGAGGAGCATGACTGGAGTAACGCTGAGAGACCGGATCACCAACGACGTGGTTCGAATCAGAACAGGGATGGTGAAAAAGTTGGAGAACAGAGTG
>SDVV010006940.1:0-18100 GCA_016164225.1 Gammarus roeselii
TTCCATTCTTGCTGTTCTCATGCGTAAAATTCCCTACACCTAGTGTAGATTTCATGCATGGGATCCCCGTTTTCTGTCTCTTCTTCATCTTCCCCCTCAGCAGGTGTTGGAGCGCGTAGCCCGCACCTTAAGGACTACTGCGGATCCTTGGGGCTCTGAAGCAGGGTAGGTAGTGTGTTATTCCTCCTTACTGCCATCCGGGGAGTGCTGGGATCATATGGTCTCAGCGCCTTAGGAGTTCCTGTACCTCCTGTGGCACCCGTACATACCATAGACGTTCGCCGCGTAAAGGACTTCGACTTTGCGCAGTAGTAAACCTTAACTTGAACATGGAAAAAGAAGAAAAACAAAGACTAACTTGATGCAGCACTGTTTGCTGGTTTGACATTCGGCGCCAGAAGGACGATGACTCCAGCGCGCTAGAAAGCCTCGTCACTCTAATCTAGCGCGCTTCAAAATACCTGGAGACCTTCAACAATTGCCACCCTAGCGCTTCAGCAATATTGCGCTGGTTTGTACGATTATCCTCCAGGGACAAGAACGTTCGTTTAAGCTGGGTTCCGGGCCCCTACGGGGTTGTGAGCAATGAGCAGGCGGACGAAGAGGCGCGAAAAGCTGCAGCGGTGCCTGACAGCAGAACAACGTCCACTTTCACGTAGACTTTTATACCCAGCAATTGAAAGCGCGCATCGAAATGAATGGGCAGATGTTCCTATGAGAAATAACTCGCGCACTATCAAAGACACATATGGGTCTCTTCGAGCAGCCGACCTTAACGGGCTGAGATAATTCTATGCCGATTGATAATTGTGAACAGATAGCTAAATTAGGGGTCGCTACCCCATACTGCATGGACTTTAATCCCACTCAGAGTCTTAGCAGAATGGCCTACCTGGACGGAATGTCGACACAACCACTTTCCCAGCAGCCGATTTCTGGACCTTTCTAATACACTCCGCCTAATGCTTACGAGTTCCCTCAGAGGCTATTCAGTGGGGAGCTACTTCTCAGTTACCTTTGAGGAACCAACCTCTCTGCTGATATATAACCTGCTGTGAATTGATCCTACTTCATCTTACTTCCCGATAAACTCCTCCATCCCGGAGCACTACTGTCGTTTAACTCATTCTGAATAGAACGCTCTGCGACTTCTCTATAAATTGTAGTGACATGAGCATGCCGTGAGTCAAAGCAATCCCGGGGACAGACGATGACTTTTCGGTGACTTGATGCAGCATTGTCTGCTAGAATGACATTGACTTCAGTGTACTAGAAAACCTTGGCACTCCAATCTAATTTTGTGGATGATCCAACCGACGCTCGTAGGCTCCCTCGTTGTACGGAAGCCGAAGTCGATATTGTCAATTTCGTCAGTCCGTCTGTCCCTTCTCAGGTAAAGAATCAACCTGCTACGAATTTATGACCGCAAGCCGGAAAAAACACGATCATCATTTTTTGTAACTTTTTTTAAAATTGATTTTTTGTTTGTACGTAATTAATCGAACTCCGAACTTTAAATTGTTCAATATCAAGGTTTCCTTTCCACATGGGCAAAGATGGGGGTAATAGTTTTGACTGCTAATGACTTTTAAATAATTATTGGAATTTTCACATTCGTGTTTCTTTTTATTTAAAATTAAGTTCATAAATATAAATGGAACACATTCCGGCTACATCGTAAATTATATTATTTGTTTTGCCCATAATGTGTGGATTTTTACGTTTATGGTATTATTCATAACAGAACATGGTATGCAATTATCAGCCTCAACTATTACAGGTGATTCTATTTTATTTGTTAAGAACTTGGTTCTGAACATAACCGATTTTTGGGAGTGTCATCTGAACATTTATGTGAATGCGATGCATCAAATGCTATGGGTTCTCCAATAGCGTATGGATTTGAATGTTTTATGGCTAACTGACAAAAAGCAGCAGCTCTACGTTAACTAATAAGAACATTTTTTCATGTTCTTTCAATATTGAGCTTTGAACTCCATCCTATTTGAACTCGAATTGTACACCTCTTGTTGACAAACGATCTCAAAATCGAATGAAGTTCATAATGCTGCATTACTGCAGTCAATGATCATTGTTAGAGACTGCTGTCCTGACAAGGGATAAACATTGTACTCAAGTATTACTTTGTTGCTTACACTTGAGGATTTCGGTCTGACTTGAGGATTCCGAAGATGAATCCTGACTTCTGAAAAGTTCAGAAACGTAACACTGTATCATCCGATTTGAATGAACTCATGGTCTCAACTGTATCCTGACAAGTGACCCGCATTTTCATTGCATTTTCGTTTTGTATCTGTATAATTCCCTTATTTGAAGCATGCCAAGTCTAATTAATCTTATTTAGCTTAGAGAAAAGCTATTCAAATCTGATAAGCACAAGACTAAGAAAACAACGAAATGGCATAATTGTGTTTGTGCACCATTAATTTTAGTGATACGCAGATTATCGAATATTTATCGTACACATCGAGTCCATAACAGTCCGGGAATTTGAGTTGGTATTGGTCTTAGCAAGTCAGGAAATTGTGTTATAAATTTCTAGTATGAACTCAGTCTAGAATCAAGTTACCAATTTACAATTAGTTTATTCTAACGCTGAAAAAAAAAATTGACATTCATGTTGCTCTTTCTAAAAGTAATCATCTTCACTTGTTTTCCTCACATTGATTAGCTAGACCATATGAAATTAGTCTATTTCAACCGTTTACATCACATTTTTAACTTGTTTTTGCCCTATTACTAGCCTACTGACACGCCACCACTCAATCTGCCTGAGTTACCCACGGTTGGTCTAAGGGGACTCGGGCGGTGGGCTGGCCTCCGTTTCCACCAACGGACGTGTGAGCCGTGGTTGAGCCGCAACAATAACTCGGTTACCTGTCGATTACTGTCTTCTCGGGCACTTGGTCTTTTGCAGCTACTAGCTCACTGACTTGTACTCTATCACTTGTCGTTTTTCAACTTTCAAAGCACTGCTACTTCATCACTTTATTCCCCCTAGGCATCTGTTAGGTTCACGGGCCGCATGGAGTCACGGCCCAACCGGGGGGGTGAACACCCTTATTCCCCTTCAGACTCCCCTCTTCTTCACCCTTCACTATCTCTCCTTTTCTCTCCCATCCTGATTTGCTTACCTTTTATTTACCTCATTTGCATCTTACGTTTAGTTCAAATTTCCTTTAACTTGTCTCAGACTTCTTCTTAACAACTCTCCTAATAGTCGTTGCACACAAACACACCAACACAAACACACAACTCACACACACACCAACACAAACACACAACTCACACACACACCAACACACACACATACACACACACACACACACTCACGCACACACAGACACGCACACACAGACACGCACACACAGACACGCACACACAGACACGCACACACAGACACGCACACACAGACACGCACACTCAAACATACACATACCGGTTCTAACTATTCTCCCTTCAGGTGGCAGAAACAACCAAGTTTGCGCTCTTTCTTTCCTGCAACCTGTTTCTACTACTATTCCTTCTTCTTCTTTCCATTCTTGCTGTTCTCATGCATGAAATTCCCTACACCTAGTGTAGATCTAATGCATGGGATCCCCGTTTTCTGTCTCTTCTTCATTTTCCCCCTCAGCAGGTGTTGGAGCGTGTAGCTCGGCACCTTAAGGACTACTGTGGATCCTTGGGGCTCTGAAGCAGGGTAGGTAGTGTGTTATTCCTCCTTACTGCCATCCGGGGAGTGCTGGGACCATATGGCCTCAGCAAATTAGGAGTTCCTGTACCTCCTGTGGCACCCGTACATACCATAGACGTTCGCCGTGTAAAGGACCTTGACTTTGCGCAGTAGTAAACCTAACTCGAACATTAAAAGAAGAATAAAAACAAAAACTAACATGATGCAGCACTATTTGCTGGTTTGACATTCGGCGCCAGAAGGACGATGACTCCAGTGCGCTAGAAAGTCTCGGCACTCTAATCTAACCATCACTTTATTTTGCCCTCCTTTATCGCTGGGTGGAGTTGATGGTCCCCAGTTTTCTCGACCGTCGTCTTGTGTCCCTCAGAATTATTCCCTCGACCGTTCTCTTGTTCGCTTCAGAATTGTTCCCTCGGCCGTTCTCTTGTTCCTCGCAGAAATATTTCCTCAACTGTTCTCTTCTTCCCCACATAATTATTTACTCGGTTCTTTTCTTTAATCCAAAATTGTTCCCTCTAAGTTTTTAGCTTCCCTCAGAACTATTTCCTCGACCATTCTCTTGTTTCCCCCATAATTATTCCTTCAATCGCTCTCTATTTCTCCCCAGAACTCGGTTGTTTTCTCGACCGTTCCCTTGTTACCCCCAGAAGGATTCCCTTATCCGTTCTCTTGTTCCCAGAACTACGACGCTGATGATTGGGACGACGACTGGGACGATGATGACTCAGAGAGTGGAGGTGTAGGGGGCCTGAACAATGGGGGCGCTGGCAGCAGCGTGCCTCCCCACCCCGGCATGGCGACTCAGGCGGACGCCACCAGTCTGGCAGGTGGGCGGGGCCAGTCAATAGGGCGGCGGGATCATCTGGGAACGTGAGCTGAGTTTTGACCGTTATACAAAGCCAATAGTGGGCGGATCCAGGCAGCAGTTCGTGAGGGGGCGACTCAGAGAGCACTTGTGGTGCAACGTAACGTAGGATGACCGCTGAGGGTATTGCGAGCCTGTGTTGTTGCCAAAACATTCGAGAATATTGCACTCTGACGGCTCATTTATTGTTGACATCAAGACTCTGTTGGCGTTAAGGTGCGCGTGTAAATTATATTGACTTTTTGCTATTAATTTGTCATTGTTTGCGAAGTAGCTACAAAATATTTGTATGAAAATTCGACTCATTTCCACATCACGATCTATTTTGTTTTGTTAATCATGTGATTTACTTCACTAGCGATGCCTCCCAAGAAAATACAAATATCGGGCTAGTGCTGGCGTCAGTTAAGTTTTAGAAATGTTTGTAAACATGGAGTTAGCAGCTCTTGTTTTAACTACTTCTAAACGTGAAATTTGTTTATCTCTGAACGTTTTATTTGAGTGATGAGGCTCATAGCATGCAACTACCTGAGCTATAATACTGTTCAGGTGATCAGGCTACTTGCTTCTTATGAATGTGGGCGTAGTCAAACGTGTTCAGTTGCCTTGCATCTAAACAGTGTTGGGATTCAATATGTGTTTGTTCGCCTGCTCACAACACACCCATTGACTTGATCATCCTAATGGTTTTCAATAAGATTGATTTATTATAGAATCAGTACTGATAGCAACTACATTTCAAGCCGATACCAATACTAAAGTGCTCTAATAAGACCGATGCTTCTACTGAATGATTTAATTCTTTTTCAATACCATTCTAGTAAGTTGTTGTAGAAATGTTTTTTATACTATTAGTTTCAGTTATAAAGATATAAGCCCTTGACAATCAATAGGAGAAAATTTCACTCATAATACGAAAATATTATGCATAACTACACTGACTTTTAATGTCTATCACATGCATCTCGTGACAGATTATACTTTTTTTTTTTTTTAAATTTTTTATTGACTAAATGCATTTAATCAAAACGTTGAATGAATAATGGTACTATTATAATGAATCTCTTCCGTTACATTAGCACATGTATGCAATGTGTGAAATGGCAGCACTCCTGATTGATTATTCTAACATTTAACATCCCAAATTAATAGACCAAGTTGTCATAAGTCATGTAAAGCTTACTTTCTCGTTGAATTATATGCATCATGTCTTGGATCTATTTTTCACAACTGTCCGGGCGGCCAGACAGCAAAAAAAGAACAATGAAGGCTCTTACCTTTGCAGCCCCCTCCAGCAGCGCTACAAGCAAGTGAGGAGCAGCTGAGTCGGGGGAGGCCAGCACAGCCATGCGCGCCAGTATAATATTGAGAACAGCTAGGTTAACACAGGAATAGGAACTGAAATTAGTGCGCACCATTGGCTATCGCATGAACCATCCGTATGAATGACAAAAAAATTAATAAATAAATTATAGAACAGCAAACTGTACAACAAAGAAGCACATGAAGAAGCAACACATCAAGACAGACACACCCAGAAACACCCTCATACCGACACACACACACACACACACACACACAAACACACACACACACACACACACACACACACACGCGCGCGCACACGCACACACAAGCACACACTTGCACACACATGCACACACACGCAGACACATATACAGACATGCACACACATAAACATGCACACACATATACATACATGCACACACATATACATACATACATATACACACATATACACACATACATATACACACACACACATATACACACATACACACATACATATACACACATGCACACACATATACATACATATACACACATATACATACATACATATACACACATATACACACATACACACACATATACACACATACACACACATACATATATACACACACACATATACCACTCCAGCATCACAGCAATATATACATATATACCAAAAAAAGGGGGGGGGAGGTGGTGCATCCAGCAGTTAGGTCCAAAGCTAGGATGCCAACATGTTACAGAAGAACCTCCCCCAACTTGAACGAACTCAAACAGAACATCACCCAGAAACTCTGCAAGCAACCCCTTGAATGCAGCCAGGGTCTGACTACCCCACCACAAAACTTGGAAGGCTGTTCCACAACTGAACACATCCTGCTCCAATGAATCGCGTCATGATGTCTGTATTACAAGCCGGCATCAAAAGTTTATAGGGATGGCCTCGTGTTCTTGCATCAGGAGCTCTTCGGAAAATCCCCCCCAAAAAACTATAAAAACCAGACAAGATTAATAAATGGAAAATAAATAAGTACAAACTTCGTATAGTTTGTGGGTTGCATATAGAGCCCCCACACCGCGCCAAGTTTCGGTCCTCCGGGTTGCAATTTGTTGCTATGCAAGTGCTGCATTATACATACTTTTAGCTGATCACACTCCGCTGTAGCGTGTCGTGCTCTGACCCGCAAAGAGCTGTACCAAAAGATTGAATTGTGTTGTCTGGTGGCTGAGAGGTCAGGGGTGCGTAGGCAGACACCCTTTATCCAGCACTACACTTTGACTTCACAACTTTTGATCGATGCTGTAATCTCTCCGTGGACGAAGCAAGGTAAGATTCTCCTGTCAAGAACTTGACTAGGAGCCCAAGCCTATGAGACCAGCTTAGGTAGTCTCATAGGCACTGAGCTCAACTGATGATGGCTGACTCTTTGGCGTATCTCTAACTGACAGTGCCATCATTTTCTGAACACATTACCTCGGTCTCTTAGGTGAGTGAAGCTTCAATCCAGCTATGCCCTTTAGACTTTCATCTCGAAGGAATTCAATCTTCTCTCCTTTGCTCTCATCCTCCAAGTCACAGCTCCGTAGAGCACAGTTGGGACAACTACACCCTCCTACAACCCTTTCTCTTAGCTTCCATCCCCAACGTCCTACAGCTCATTACACTCTTTAGTGCACCCGACACTTTACACCCTTCCATCACTCCCGAATTAACCTAAGTTTCCAATAGTTCAATCTTCTCCACATTGAAGCCCAGTACTTAGAACACTGAAATTCCTCCAATAACTCTCTATTTAGGAGGACACTGATTTTGCTTGCATCGACATTCTTTGAACATCTCATTAATTTCTTCACTCATACCCACGTTAACTCGTAACTTCTTCCTCTGCCAAATTTCGACACTATCCTACACATCTTCTCTTCAGAGTCCATCACCAGTGCCGTATCATCCGCAAACAGCAGCTGACTACTGCCAACTCCGCCCATTCGCTCCCAACAGCTCTAATCCACCACCCAATACACTCTCGTCCACCTCCCTGACCACTCCATTCATGTAGAGATTGAACAGCCAGAGAAACAACGCAACCTCGTCTCAGTCCCACTTTTGCTGTGAACCAAGCACTCACCTCGCTCCTCACTCTGACACAAGCTCTGCTGCCATCATAGAAACTCAACCGCTTTCAACAGATCTCCTCCCACGCCACACAGACGCAACACCATGACGCTTCCCTGTCGTAGGCTTTTTCCAGATCCGTGGAAGCCCAGAATACATCTTTTCCTTTCCCAAGGTTTTTCTCACAGACTTCGCACTGCACAAATCTGATCAGTAGACCCTCTGTCACTCTTCAAGTAACACCGTTTTTTGCCAATTGCACCATCCCTACAGTCTATAATCATCTTGTTCAGCACTCTCCCGTACAATTTGCCAACAACTCATAACAAACTTGTACTTCTCGAGTTGCAGCATTCATTTTTTTCCTTTTTACAGCGGAACAATGCAAGCACTGCGCCACTTACTCGGCACCACGCCCGACACTAGACACTAGTTTAATAGCCTTGCAAACCATTTGGCTATCGTAACTCCACCCTTTTCCGGCACTCTGTTATAACGCTGTCAAAACCAGGGGCTTTGCCTGCTTTTATCTTTTCTACCGCCTCTTGCACTTCCCTTGTAATGTCCGCCACAAGTCTCTCTCCCAACACCAGCATCTGTGCACCATCTGCAACAATGTCAGCCTCTCTGACATCCTCAACGTTCAGCAACCCGTCAAAAAAATTGGCTCAACTTTTTCGTCCATCACCACTTTCCAACAACAATCAGCTGTTACAACTGTCACCATCTTCTCCTTTCCGGTCTCTCACTTTACCGCTCTCTTCACCTATTTCCAGAATATCTTTTTGATCCCAAAATTCTGGCACAACAGTCTGCCCCCACCTCCTCACCACAATATTTTAATGGCTGTAAAGCAGATGTTGGACCTTAAAATTTTCGAACTATTTTTAAAGCTCATGCGGAAACTTACTACGCTGATAGCCTGCATAGCTACCTTTGCTGATGGATCAAAAGACAACGATGATGTGGGCAGTGCAGCGGTTCTTTCTGAGCGCGTCGTCGCTAGGAGACTCGCCATCGTCAGTCTTCACTGTTGAACTCGCGGTCATTGCCGACGCCCTCTTAGCGGCCGATACCCTTCCAGATGTCTATCTCAATCTCAGGTAAGTCGCTTATAGCACTCCAGATCCTGGAGATCATCAAATATTGCTACCCAGATCTTGGAGACTATCAACTATTACTGCTCTGCAAGACATACAAGCCGGCTTGCACTGGCTTCTACGTTCATCCTCCAGGAACATGAACGTTCGCTTGTTCAGGGTGTCGGGTCCAAGTGCGGTTGTGAGTAATGAACGGGCGGACGATGTGGCTCGAAAAGCTGCAGTGGCACCTGACACAGAACACAGCGCCCACTTTCATATGAAGACTTTTACTCAGCAATGTAATGAGCTGTCCGAATTAAATGGGAGATGGAAGGCTTTGAGAAATTATTTCCGCACTATCAATGACGCACCAACACCCTGAATTTCTTCAATCAACCGATCTCGACGGGCTGAGGTAATTCTATGTCAATTGAGAATATGACACAGTAGACTAACGCACAGACACCTAGTGGCGGCGTCACCATTTCCTTGGTGTATGGACTGTTGGTTCCCCTTACAATTACCTATGACTTACCGGAATGGAATGTTCAACCAGGACGTAAAGTCGACGCACCCACTTCCTCAGGATCCAGTTCCTGGACTCTGATGTTTACCGAGCTCCCTCGTATGCAATTCAGTGCGGAACCACTTCTCAGATGCCTTCGAGAAACCAACCTCTTAGCTGTAATCTGACCTGTTGTAAACCGACCACTCTTCATCTTACAGGCTGCCGATAGAGGCCTCTATTCAGAAGGATCACTGTTTCTCGGCTAATTTCCAAGAAAACACTTTCTCGACCTCTCTCTACACTTTTGGTGACTTGAACATGCATTTAGCCAGTGCAATCCCGAAGATGAACAACGATTTCTTGATAACTTGACGCAGCATTGATTGTTGAATTTTCCGGTGCTTTAAGGACATTGACTTCAGTGCACTAGATTGCCTTCATACACACCTATCGAATCAGTCACATTCGGCAAAGTTAACGCATGTTTAATTATTTAAAGTATTCTTAAATTAATACTATAACATACCGGAAGACAATTCTTAAGGATATCATAACTGTAGGAGGCTGGAAGACACAGCGCAATCTATTCATTCTTGTAATATTGTGCAAAATAACTGTAATGAATATGCACATAAACGAGTGCAATTTCAAATGCGAGTTTCATACATTGCAGGTTGATGTGACAAGTTTTATTTATTTCCGGTATCATCTTATGCAATTGGAAGTTTTGTAAAATACATTGCTATAATAACCTATATTAACATTAGACGTATAATTATGAACCGTCAATTCACAGTTATGTTCTCTCGGCTATTGACTACCCTGGCTAGCGGGAAGTGATCTCATTTCGTGGAAAATGTGTTTACTTGAACTCGCATCTGACATGTGATGGTAACAAAATTATTAGCATCAGTCTGGAAAAACAATCTAAGTGTCATTAATTAAGTACGTACTTCGCACCTAATGAATAGAAAGAAAAATAAACTCTGTAGAGGTATCTGTTATCGCCCGGGGGGTTTCCACCGATACTGATGCCGAAACTGCATAAAAAGGCTGATGACACAGAGGTCAATACAATTCTAGTTTATTACAGACGTTTTTGTTGAATCACCCGACTTGCTATGTCCTGTCACCATAAGTTATATGCCCTGTTTTGTCTAATTATTCATGAACTGTTTGTCATCAGTTTAGATATTAGCTACCCAAACCCTACCGAAGCATTGTTGCAACAGCTGCCACATTGCATAACAAAGCCAGAGTGTTGCCATATTCTCGGATAAATCAGGTATTTAGTGTTTACTCTAGCTATCATTATAGACTTTTTATTGTAACTCCCCTGCTTTTTGTCCAGAGACACGTCTGAAGTGTATTATCCATACGGTCATGATTAACATATTTTAAGTAGCTTTGCCATTAGGTATTGCTGTAGTTCTTTGACATAACTTGATGTGCTACATTAATACTCTTCTAGGACCTAATTTTCTTACTGTTGTGACCTTAAGGTTTCAATTTATATGACACATCATTAGCTATTGCTTCAACTCTTTAAATTCCATGGTTGTGCTCCAATAATGCTATTCTTTGCTAAGGCTCATGTTGTACAGGTAGCTGTGCTAGCTTCAGCAGGCAATACGGTTCCAAGTATTAATCTAGTGTATTTTGGCGTCTCTCTCTGATTCTTGCAGCTAAGAAGCAGAGAATGTAGAGCTCCCAAGTTATACAAAGACCATCAGTGGTATAAGGTCTCGGTTCTCGAGTGTGCATACCCTGTTTTTTCTCTAATCCATTCTTGGGTCTTGTCTAGTGGGTGAGCGAGTTGAACTTTAACGCTGCCATTGCTGACACGCTAGACGGCACTAGATAGCAGCATCGGTTTGATCAATGACCCTGTTGGTAGTTGGCAATGAAAATTGCCCTGGCACAGTTTCATTTGAGGTTCCTTTGCAATGTTATCTATTCAAGTACCTAAACAACATTCTAATCTGTTGATTAGTTGTTTTTGAGTCACTATTAATCTATTGCGTTGGTATAGAATATCTGGGATATATACATGTATATGTATATATATATAAGTTCCTGGTCTGTTCGCGTTTCTAAGGTATTAATGGTTACTGTGCCATATCATTCAGCGATGTTTTCAGTTTTCAAAAACCATGACCGTCCAACAACATCATATCGAGCAAAACTTGAATATCTACTCATTATCACAATGACCTCTATTTAGTTCTATTGTCAACCGCATCTGTATGAACAGACTACGCTCACTTTTGTGTCTGTTGTTAACGTCACCGCCACTGGTGTGTGTTGCCTGGGTCGTCACCATAACTTGTGTTTCTCTGCAATTCCGTAAGAGCCATATGGTTAGCTTGCGCTTTAGCTTATTATTCAAATTAATCTTGATGAGGAAACATTACTGACGATTTTTGAGAAAATTTTGATAACATTAGTCAAAAGTAGTTTATGACCAATTTTGATATTTTTGTCTGAATATTTATCTAAAAATTCATTTTTTTGTGTTATTCGAATTTTCCCGTCTTTTCATATGTTCGACTGTCCGACGAAATTCGTCGCTTCCATGTTTAGCGACTTACTGCGACGATATTCGTCGCTCTATGTCTTGCAACCTTTTTCAACGATCCGAACACTCTCCGCCCTTATATAAGTGAGGTCCGCCATAGCCCGGCATTCATTCGTGCTTCAAGCTTCACCTCGACAGGTTGTCTCAGAGCGCTTCAGCTCAACCGCCCACTAAACTGCAACAGTCTCCTCACCTTGCTTAACAGCAGGTAAGAAACGTACGACGCGGTCCATCTGGGCAATGAACTAGTGATCCACTGCCACTACAGAGCCACTGATGGGAACTACAATTGCAGAATGCGTACCGTTTATGCTGTATCTGTGACACAGTCCTGTTGCCGGCAAACGCCATCTTTACTAACTAGCAGACAACACCTGCAAACAGCTGACGCCATCGGTGTTTGGTTTGAAGTAAGCGGTCTGCGGACCTACATGCAGATGAATACGTGTAACATATGACGTCCTTCGCGAACCGTCCAATATTTGGTTTTGATACCCTGCTCGTAGGGCAGATGCCTGCCATAGGCAGATGCCGGCCTAGACCGATGCCGGCCGTAGGCCGATGCCTGCTTTAAGCAGATACCTGCTTTTGATGTTTGATCGTGAAGTAAGCGGTCCACAGACGGCTCTTCATACCTACATGCCGAGGAAGACGTGTCATATGACGTTCTTTCAGGAACCGTCCAACATTTAGTTTTGATACCCTGCGCGTAGGGCAGATGCCGGCCTAGACTGATGCCGGCCGTAGGCCGATGCTTGCTTTAAGCAGATTCCTGCTTATGATGTTTGGTCATAATGTCAGCGGTCTGCGGACAGCCTTTCATGCCTATAGGCAGATGATTCCGTGTCATATACAATGTTGCGCGGCCGGTCGGTTGCCGTCCGACGCCATCTTGGATTGTACGACAACGGCCGGCAGCGATCTGTCGAGCCTCCATCTTAGCAGACGACAACTGGCAAACTAATGACGACACGCCAGCGCATACGATAGGGTACACAAGGGTGTGTCGCGCACCAGATGTATTCTAGTAATTTAGAGCATCACTTGAAGCAAACCTACTAAACGATGATAACTCGTTTAGAGCATCATATTTAGCAAGTTTACAGAGCGATGATCGCTCGTTTAGAGCATCATTCACAGTAAGTCTACTGAACATTGATAGCACGTTTAGAGCTGCATTTAAAGCATGACTCTCGAACTATGATCGCTCTTTTAGAGCATCATTAAAGAAATTCTTCTGAACAATGATAGTTTGTTTAGAGCATCCTTTTTAGAAAGTATACTGAACGATGATAGCTTGTTTAGAGCATCGTTTAAAGCTAATCTACGGTACAATGATAGCCCGTTTAGAGCATCATTTGAAACAAAGCTCCTGAACGATGATAGCTCTTTTTTTAGAGCAGCATTCTAAGCTAGACTTCTGAACGATGGTTGCTCGTTTAGAGCATCATTTATAGCAAGTATACTGAACAATGCTAGCTTGTTTAGAGCATCATTTATAGCAAGACTTCTAAACGATGATAGCTCGGTTAGGGCATCATTAAAGCAAGTCTTCTGAACGATGAAAGCTCGTTTAGTGAACCATTGAAGGAAGTCTTCTGAACAAGGATAACTCATTTAGAGCATTCTTTTTAACAAGTATACTGAACAATGAAAGATAGCTCGTTTGGAGCATCATTTAAAGCAAGTCTACGTTACGATGATAGCTTGCTTAGAGCGTCACTTGAAGCAAATCTGGTGAACATTGATAGCTCGTTTCAAGCATCATTTAATGCAAGACTTCTGAACGATGATAGCTCGTTCAGAGCATAATTTAATGCAAGACTTCTGAACAATGTAAGCTCGTTTAGAGCATCATTTAAAGCAAGTCTACGGTACGATGATAGCTCGTTTAGAGCATCATTAAAGCAAGTCCATGGTACGATGATAGCTCGTTTAGAGCATCATTAAAGCAAGTCTACGGTACGATGATAGCTCGTTTTAGAGCATCAATAAAGCAAGTCTACGGTACGATGATAGCTTGTTTAGAGCATCATTGAAGCAAGTCTACCGTACGATGATAGCTCGTTTAGAGCATCATTAAAGCAAGTCCATGGTACGATGATAGCTCGTTTAGAGCATCATTAAAGCAAGTCTACGGTACGATGATAGCTCGTTTTAGAGCATCAATAAAGCAAGTCTACGGTACGATGATAGCTTGTTTAGAGCATCATTGAAGCAAGTCTACCGTACGATGATAGCTCGTTTAGAGCATCATTAAAGCAAGTCCATGGTACGATGATAGCTCGTTTAGAGCATCATTAAAGCAAGTCTACGGTACGATGATAGCTCGTTTTAGAGCATCAATAAAGCAAGTCTACGGTACGATGATAGCTTGTTTAGAGCATCATTGAAGCAAGTCTACCGTACGATGATAGCTCGTTTAGAGCATCATTAAAACAAGTCTACGGTACGAGGATAGCTCGTTTAGAGCATCATTAAAGCAAGTCTACGGTACAATGATAGCTCGTTTAGAGCATCGTTGAAGCAAGTCTACGGTACGATGATAGCTCGTTTAGAGCATCATTAAAACAAGTGATAGCTCGTTTAGAGCATCGTTGAAGCAAGTCTACGGTACGATCATAGCTCGTTTAGAGCATCATTAAACAAGTATATGGTACGATGATAGCTCATTTAGAGCATCACGTAATACAAATCCTCTGAGCGATGATAACTCGTTTGGAGCATCATTTCAAGCATGTCTTCTGAACCAGAGGATCATGTGTCACATATGACGTCCCGCGGGGGAAAAATCAGTGTTACTCTGCAAACACAACAATATACAGTGCCTTCTCAGCAACCTTGAATTCATTGGGTGATATGCATTTTACTGCTCCGGCGTTTTTACGGACGCTAACAATGCTTGACACTGAAATCCAACGCTAACATTGGTTTCGGGTCAACATTGCATGCCTCATTGCACAATAATGAAATAAGGAAATACACTTTGCTTATATCTGCATATTTTATGCCTTATAATGAATTTATTGGTAACATACCTATTATTTTCACTCATGCATACATTATCTTGTGCTATGTTGCGGCGATTGCGAGCGTATATTTGGATCAGAACATTCACTTCATACTTGCCTCGGCATTGTTTCAGTAACGATGTCCAAAATCACCTCGGCGACAGGCGAGCGTTCTCGAGTCACAGGACTGCTCCTCAAACCCAGAGATCCCTCTGATGACCGCGTCACAGGCTTACAAGGTGCCTATCGCCTGCCCAACGATGACATACATACCGAACGCCTAAGGCACTCCAGCTGTTTTGAAGGTCACGTATAGTGGCCAGTTGGGTGCAACATATGCCTATTAGCCATGAATGGGCCTCCAGGCACTCCTGTCTTTGAGGCGCTCAGGAACAAATATCGTGCAAGGAGACAGAGTATCCTATTTACCTTATAAAAGTTCAAAAGCGAGGCTCTAACTTCATTTCCTCTCTGGTGGACCTGACGAGCACCACTGTCCGGTCCTCGACCGGAGGTCCACTCCTATTCTGCCGCCGACTACTTCTAAGAAGCTTACAACCCAGCTCCTTTGACCTGTTTTTGCGGTCGAGCAACAAGCCAATCAAGGGGTGACCATAAAAGATGACGGATTGTTCAATTTAGTACGTGTACCAGGTGCACTTCCGAAACTCTCCACTCAAATTGATAACGCCCTGCCCACCAATTTGGCCCCAAAGAAGCTCTACTCCTGGTTGAATGCGCCTTTTGCGCTTACATCAGGCTACCATAGAATCAGGACCCTGATGGAATTCGCTAATGCGCCGATTCTTCCCCCAAAGGCTCACTTCGAGACCATTAAGGGCAAGATCACATTTCATTCCCTACACATAACTGCCGAAGAAGGA
Source organism: Gammarus roeselii (assembly GCA_016164225.1). NCBI lineage: Eukaryota > Metazoa > Arthropoda > Malacostraca > Amphipoda > Gammaridae > Gammarus > Gammarus roeselii. Next base: position 16,056 of record SDVV010006940.1, read on the forward strand.
TCTCCAGCTCCGTGCTCAGGTTGCTCTGAACCTACGCGGCTATATCTTCAGCGCGCACTGACCGGTATTCATGCTCCCCTCCGTGATCCCGTCTTAACAGATGGTACGCGAGTTACCCCACAGTCACTGCATTGTTTGTCGGAGCGCTCCACAGGTTCCATTCACAAACTGCTGTTGGTATCCCTGATCGAAGCGACTCAGCGGCGATACAAAATTCGCCTTCAGACTTTGGACAAGCTTGCTCCGGAGTCTGTTCGGGCAGCCGTTCTAGTAGGATCGATTTTTCAACCGCAACACCTTGCCGGCGGGGCGATCTGGAATGCTTTCCAGGCGCATAAAACCTTCCGAAGTAGGACGGAGGTCCTCTCATTTATGGCCCCCTCCACTTCAGATTTCGTGGTCCCTGCACCGCCGGTGGCACAGAAGCCTCAGCAACCCCAGAAGGGGGTCGCTCGGAGTTCCTTTCGTGGCCAAAGCGGCCGACAAGCATCTTCCAGTGATCGCAATGCGTTCCAGCGTGGAGCCATGCAACCTTGAAGGAAGCCTGGGGGCCCTAGTACCTCAGATACCGGTTCGTGAGCACGCCCCTCCACTGCCCGAAGGGGCCAGGGACGTGGCCAGAATGGTCGGAGAGGCTCAGCAGCTAAACGACCCCCCCCTTCCCTGCTCCAAGTCCTCAGGTGACTACAAAAAACGGTACCGCTCCCCTTCCCTCAAGTACTAACGCTCTTCCGGCGGCCCTCAGGAGTTGCCTAGCGAGGCCACGCCTTTGGTCAAATGCATCCTTCCCAAAAGCGTCTCTTGGAGATGGGTGTCATGACCCCCTCCTCTTGATAACACCGTTTCTCACCGACAACACGAGGACGTTCTCAAAACCCTCGTGTCAGGCTTCCTGCGGAAAGGTATTGTCAAGGCTGTGCCCAGGTAACCGGCCTTCGTGTCTCGCATCTTAGCGTTTCACAAGGCCTCGAGATGGGATCGCTTAGTGATCGACCTCTACGAGCTCAACAAATACATCCCGGTTACTACGTTCCGGATGTCCAACCCGCAAAAAAAACAGGCCGTGCTGAAACATCCTCACTGGTTCACCAAGTTGGACATCAAGGACGCTCTCCCGCACGTCCCAATCCTCCCCAGGTTCCAAAAGTACGTGGTCCTCAAACTACACAGACAGTTGTACTTTTTTTTCGGCCCTTCCATTCGGCCTTAACCTGGAGCCAAGAATCTTAACGACTGTTTCGGAACTACGTGTTCGCTTACTCCACCAGCTAGGGAAAGGCGCTGGACGGCTGGCTGTTTCTGGGGGGCACCAACGGCACATCAGTGCCGGCTCAACACACAGACGGCCAGCGGCCTTTCTTCTCAAGCTGGGCTTCCACGTCCACCTGGTGAAGTCTATTCCGGAACTTGTCCAGCAGATCAACTTCCTGGGAGTAACGCTCATTGGAGAGGTCGGGTCCATCGCCCCGACCTCATAGCTCATCAACCGTTGCAGGGACATGGCTACGGATATACCATCCCGCGGAACTCTCTCGCTTCTACAGCATCAGAGTTTCCTCGGCCTAATAAATTTCCTCACGCCTTACCTGCTTCCTCCGCGCCACTTCTTCAAAGAAATGGTGCTAGCACCACGATCCCTGCGCTTATCCAGCAAGCCCAGCACTCTCAACAATTCTTACCGCCTTGCAGTACAGCACTGGGGCAGCGATGCCTTCCTTCATTCCCATGTCCCGTTTGCAATGCCTACCGGAGCACCTGTGGGCGGACGCATCAGACGAAGCGTGGGGGCGGTCTGCTGCAGCGAGCAGCAGTCGTACGGCCGCTGGTCAGCAGTGGAACCCAAACTACATATTACTTCGAAAGAGTCGCGGGCCATCATCCGTGCTCTGCTGACACTAGCTCATTGCCACCGCACCACATTGCGCGTGTTGTCAGACAACATGGCAGCTGTAGCTATGGGCAATCACTCGAGCTCCAGCAAAGCGCCAGCGTTGCAGAAAATCAGAGCGCAGCTCCTCTGAATCCTCCAGCATCGTCACCAATCT
>SDVV010006941.1:0-18099 GCA_016164225.1 Gammarus roeselii
AATGTATATGTATTCTATATGAATGCACGATTACTACCATGTACAATTATCTACACACATGTACGTATAAACATTTATGGCTAACGCGAGTGTATTCGATCGTGGTTTGGAGTTGTTAGGAGCAAATGGGCGGAGTTGGCGAACGAGTCAGTTGCATTTGCGGATGATACGGTACTGGTGGCAGATTCAGAGGAGAAGTTGACAAGGCTACAGTGTCGAGTTTGGTCGAGGCGGCGAGATATGTGAGTAACAGTGCAGTAAAGTAATGACATAATCGATGAACATGTCATTATGAACGAAATCGGTGTCCGCTCGAACGGCGAGTTTTGGAGTAGGTTCAATGTTTTAGGTACCGACCGAGGCTCTATGTGAAGAGGTCAGAAAGAGTGGAAACCGGGGAAAATTTTGCTAAGGGAGGGAGTAATAAGCTGTAGAAAAATGAATTGGAAAGCGAAGAGCGGGTTGTATGAGGAGGTAACTGTCTCAACTATGATAAAAGAATTCAAGAACTAAACATACAGGGTAGGGGCTGCAACGTGGAGGGCAAAACCTGAAGAGAGAAAAAAAAGGTTGCATTTTTTCAAGATAATATATTTAAGAGGGTTTGCCTGAGTGGCGCGGAGAGATAGGACCAATACTGAAGTGGTTCGGACACATCGCGAGGATGGATGATGGGAGATTGGTGATAAGGGTGATGAAAGCGCAGGACTGTGAACGTAGGCCTAGAGGCAGACCAAAGTTTAGGTGGATGGATGGCGCAAAGCAAGCATTAGAGAGAAGAGGTATCAGTGTGGGGTAGAGAAAAACCGTCCAATGGAAAGCCATCAATGGAGAAAGATTGTGGACGGATGAGTTTGACGCCGCATTGTTTACCTTTTCAACTCCCTGGCGTCTCGTTGAGAAACGGGATGGACGTGGATGAGGCAGGGCCCGGCAATTATGACACAGCAATTGTAAACCAGTGAAAACTGTCGGGCTCTGCTGTTTACGCTTATCACAGGCCTCACTCCAGACCCAAAAGGTGTTCTGGCCAGACCCGTCAGCGTGAAAAGGCTAAGTTATGGTATGTGCTAAGTGCACGAGAGAAGTGAGAAGTGGATATGACCTTCAGCCATCGCCCCTACGGTGGATTTGGCCTTGTACCTCCATCTGTACATATGTAACTATACATACAGGGTACGGTGTTCATAATTTTTTAGGAATTTAAACGCTATAAAATCGCCATCATACAACTGACCTGAGCCGCGTGTACTCTGAGAGGGGGCGGTCGTCAGGGTTGGCGAGGGAGTACCTGCGAAAGACGACACACAAGCTGCAACACGGCACTCAGAAGGGAGTAGATTACGGGAAAGGGGTGGGAGGACCGTTATAAGCCTGATGACACACAAGCTGCTACACGCCACTCGGAGGGGAGCAGATTACGGGGAAGGGGTCTGAGGACCGTTATAAGCAGGGCGATTAGTAGAAAATGGTATTAGCAGTGAAGTGATTATGGACAGAAACTTAACAAACGGAAGGAGGAGAATGACAGGTTCAGAGACGAGAGGTCAGTAGAAAATGGTATTAGCAGTGAAGTGATCACGGACAGAAACTTAACAAACGGAAGGAGGAGAATGACAGGTTCAGAAACGAGTGGTCAGTAAAAAATGGTATAAGGAATGGAATGAAGGTAGAAGAAAATAAAATAAAAACTTCTACAAAATATGTGAAAATATACTCAGATAGCATAACAGCAAGATTTTTTTAGATTCAGCGAACATAATTTGTAAAAAGCACGGGTAGAACTGAACGACTTGTGCCCAATGGCAGGAAGAGAACAGTCGAGTAGAAGAAAGTTTGGAGATGTAATAAATGAAAGAAAAAAAGTTGGACAAAATTGAGTGATACTAGGAGGTGATGAGACGAATTGAGGCAATAATTCGGAAGCAGAGACAATAGCAGTTACAAAAACACTACTGTATGGTGAACAAATATCACGAACGTAAAAAAAGGCATCAAAACAATACAAATCACAAGTAAGCCACGATCAAATAAATGGCAAGCCATAAATAATTGATTAACTTAATTATAAAAGACATCTACAAAGATGTCACATAAAATCTAAAGCCCTTAAACAATATTGAGCACGGTGACATATTGCCTTCTAATTAGTGTCACATGGTGGGCAGGATTACTATGACCCATTATGCCGGAAAGATGGCATATTGCAACCATTGCACAACACAAATCTTAGAGCTCATGGTGCACCAAAGCTCTGATTCTACACGACTAGTTGCCCCAAGGTGCTAGGTGATTCTGCTTTCAAACAATCCTTGTCGACCAATCAATTAGAAAGGACCGTTTGAGCATCGTGCATTTGAAACGAGGTTTCAATTGGAAATCTATCCATCGTTTCTATTCAATGTGAGCTTTATCTAAAAGAAAGAAAATCAAAAATAGGAGACTTTTCTGCTAGAAAGTTGAATTTACCGCATCCTTTTAGTTACGGCCTCTGTAAATGAATGTTCAAGGAGCATTGTTTGGAAGCAAGTCATGGCAATGCGTAGCGAGTACGACGCTTAGTAACTGCTCGTTTCAAGGCTACCGTGACATCGACACACGCCACGGCTTTTGTTCAACGTAGTTTAGGGCAGGCTGATGCTACTCGGGAATTCCTGATGGCGGACTGGATACAGAAAACACGGTAGCTACAATTTCAACAGAATGTCACTAACCTAAGTTGCGTAATGGCAGTGGCTCATTGAGAGGGGACCACTATGTCATGACGCACTTCCACCCCATCCCTCTTTACAAATAAATTCGTGATGAAATTTCTATACAATTATGCGTGAGCGCACCTTCTTGTTCAAATGCAACCCCCTTGCCCTATCAAGGGTCCAGGGTGCGCCAATATGCCTGGGAAACGGATTATGATTCATGACATAGAACAGTACCACGACAGTCTCTAGCGCCCCAGGCGGATGTCAGACGAAACAGCGGAGTGAATCGCCCTAAAACGTGGGCTGTGTTAACAGAAAATCACCTTTCGAATCAAGATAGCGGTAGCTACATTTGGAGCAAGGATTAACATGAATTGCTTAATCTCGTTCCAAACAGACGAAGCAGTACCAATGTAGGTAGGCCTTCAAACATCTGTGATTCAAAGAGACACTACATTTCGTGTGTTCACAGAAACCAATAATAACCACAGCGACAAAAAATCAACATAAAAAACTTTTCAAAGGTCGCAATCAGACGATACCATTTCAACTCGGGGAAATTCACTGAACTTACTTGTACTGTAGCTTATGCCCAAGAGCCGATTGCAAATATATGCATGCACCGAATTGATTTGCTTCACGTTTGTCCATTGGGTACAGGCTATGCGAGAGTAAATACCTGAACTTCTCCATAAGCGCTGATCCCTGGGCCTAGGGTATTGAAAAGCTAGGAAGCCCAGGAACATAAGGTTCCTGCTACCGTACTCCTTGCGCGTCGTAGGAGCGACAAATAATGGCCGAGTGAGGGGGCTGGCTATACCCTCTGTAATTTTGTCCCTATAGCGAGGAGAGGAAGAGCACACAGCTCTTCAAACCCTATTGATGGTGTCGCTAAATGTGCGTGGTTGTAGTACGGATGAAGCATAGAGGAGAGATATTGGTAATGAGTTAATGAAGAAGTTTTATGTGTTAGCACCGAAAAAGGGAACCGGCTTATGGGTGCGGCGTCGTTATTGCTAATATCTTTACTGAGTGTGTGGGTTGGGTGGCAGTTAATACCTTGCCAACAGTGTTATATAATTCAATTACTGCGGACACCAGGGAATCGCTTCTTGCAGTGTGTTCATGTCCCTCAGCCACACTGCATCGTCCAGCAAGACACGCTTAGGGTTGACCTCATGGGGGACAAGGATAGAAACAAAGTTGGACTCGTCGTTTTGTAAGAGTGGAATGATGGAGATTGTTCCCTTCACCTGTAAAAATGGCATTGTACATGTAGGCCTAGCAGTAGTGTCTTGAAAGTGTCGGTGGGCCATAGGCCCAAGAAACGCACAAGCCGCGTCCACATCAACACCGCAGAGACGACGTCGTCTCACCGGCGACAATATAGAACAGGGTGGGTTGAGGTACTTTCGATTCTGCCAGACGCGCACCGCAGGCAGGCGTCCTTGATGGAGGGAGCCCGCTGAGTCATGGAGGCTCCCTTGTGGGCGGCCGCTTCCTCATGGGCTGAATTAGTTGTAGAAAGATCAGCGTATTTGAGCGAGTATGGACCAGGTAGCGAGAGGAGTAAGGAGGAAAGGAAGCAATTTTGAATTAGTCTGAAGAACTGCACGGAGAGTTTCAAACGTAAATACAACGTGGTGCTACTGAGGGACCTAAATGCGATAGCTCGAGACGCGGTTTTTGAGAAAATGGTAGAGAGATATGGCGTGCCAGGTATAAATTACGGTGGAGAGAAACTAATAGGTTTGTGTATGAATCAGGTGCTCGTGGCAGGAAATGGGTTGTTCAAGAAGTAAGATGCGCTCGAGAACCTATAGTTTAAGATAGCGCGGGTTGTGCTGGTGGGTAGAGCGCTGGTTTATTTAGTGATGATTTCTTTCGATGAGACTGGTGGGGAGGCTGTTGCATGTGCGGTTGTTGAGAGGGAAGGGTGAAAACACGTCTGATCATCTACTTGTGGAAGAAGTTTTGTGTACGGAAGCAAGGAAAGGATTACTTTAAGGGGTAGTTTCATCAACTGTGCTCTAACGACTGATACGTGGAGAGCGAGAGCGGAAGAGAGAAAAGGTTGAATGTGTTTGAAATGAAATGTTTAAGGGACGACGCACACGACGTCTCATGATCGATCAACCTCCTTCTTGGAGATTTGGTCTGAAGTTTATAACTGTAATACACTTGATGCGTTCACATGAAGACTGTACCCAGCATTGCTAGGTCGGTTGAGAAATTTAGGTCAGAAAAACTATTTCCTGATTTGTTCAAGTCCTTATTGATCATACAAGATTATAAATTACAGAAACAGACTCTAGGCCGAATCTCCCAGAAAGGGGAGTGGCAGACGGCAAGGCGCACCTCACACCCACATACGCTCACACTCACACAGCTTAGTCCGTTTGTGCTAAAGAGTCCGGCCGGTAAACCCGCAACACACACTCTGGGTCACGAGTGCGGTCCGAGGATCCGTTGTCAGCAGCAGGGCCCGAGAGCTCTCACTGGTTTAGCCCCGTTGCATCATGATGGCCGGGCCTCCTCCCACCCACGACCATTCCAACAACGTGATGCCAAGGGTGGGAAAACACATCAGAGCAGGGTCAAAATCCACCGCTCACGCCTGTACGCTCTCTTACCAGTTCCACATTAAAGTCTCTCCTTCTCAACGCCTGCTTCACACCATCCATCCACCCAAACTTCGGTCTGCGTCTAGGCCTGCAACCACTCGCCTACGCCTTCATCACCCTTTTCACCAACCTCCTTTCATCCATCCTGACCATTTGCTAGACCCATCTCAGAACATGCGAAACCACTCTGTCCTCCAACTTCTTCATTATCCCCGTTCAGATTTGAACCACGTCGTTGGTGATCCGGTCTCTCAGCGTAACTCCAGCCATGCTCCTTAAGTCTCAGCTCCGTAGAGCACAGTTGGGACAACAACACCCTTATACAACCCTCTCTTTGCTTCCATTTCTTAACGTCCTACAGCTCATTACACTCTTCAGTGTATTCAACACTTTACAAACCTCCTTCACTGGTGCCTTCAATTCAGTTTCCACTAGTTCCGTCACCTCCACATGGGAGCCCAGATACTTATAACACTGAACTTCCTCCAACTGCTCTCCATTTAGGCGGACACGAATTATGCTCGCATCCACAGTCCTCGAGCATCTCATTACTTTACTTTTACCCACGTTCACTCCAAGCTTCCTACTCTCAGACACTCTACCAAACTGGGACACTAGCCTACATAGCTTTTCCTCTGAATCCGCCACCAGCGCCGTATCATCCGTAAATATTAACTGGCTCAACTGCCAGCCCGCCCATTCGTTTCCAACAGCTCAAAGCCACGGCCCAGCAGACTCGCGTCATCTCCCAGACCACTCCATCCATACAGAGATTGAACAACGATGGAGACATCACGCAGCCTCGTATCAGTCCCACTTTTACTGTGAACCAATCACTCGCCTCGCTCCTCATTCTAACACTTGCTCGACTGCCAACATAGAAACTCTGCACTGCTCTCAACAGATTTCCACCCACTCCATACAAACGCCACACCTTCCACAGCGCTTCGCTGTCAATCCTGTTATATGTCTTTTCCAGATCCATGAAGGCCCAGAACACATCCTTTCCTCTGGCAAGGTACTTCTCACCAACCTGTCTCACTGCAAAAATCTGATCGGCACACCCTCTACCACTCCTAAAGCCACACTGTTCCTCCCCAATTGCGCAGTCGATACAGTCTCTAATCCTTTTGATCAGCACTCTCCCATATAACTTACCAACCACACATAACAGACTGATACCTCTCGAGTTGCAGCATTCATTTTTATCTCCTTTGCCCTTATACAGCTGAACAGGGCAAGCACTGCACCAGTCAATCGGTACCACGCCCGCCACAGAGCATAAGTTCAGTAGCCTCACCAACCATTCAACAATCGTTGTTCCACTCTTTTCTAGGCACTCGGTCGCAACGCCAGCCAAACCAGGGAATTTCCCTGCTTTCATCCCCACCACCGCCTCCTGCACCTCTTCCCTGGTAATGTCCGCCCCAAGTATTTCTCCCAAAACTGGCATCCGAGCACCACCACCCACAGCCACAATGTCAGCCTCTTTGTCAAAATACTTGGCCCACCTCTTCCGTACATCACCACTTTCCAACAACAACTAGAGGTTTTCATCTTTCACACCTCTTTTTTTCCGTTCTTTCCCTTTCTCACCCTCTTCACCTCTTTCCAGAACATATTTTTTACTCCTTGAATTTCTGGCACAACCGTCTGCCCCACCTGGTATCAGCGTCCCTTTAAGCACTCCTCACCACCCGCTTCACTTCGTTTCTCATTTCTTCATATCGTTCATAGACCACCACCAACTTCACCTGCAACCAGTCTTCAAACGCTTCTCTTTTCCGTGCCACCGCCAGTTTGACCTCCTCGTTTCACCACTCGCAACCCTTCCTTCTGCACCCGCCCACAAGGAGCGCACCACACACATTCTTCGTACATCTCAGCAACGCATCTCTTAACTTCTCAGATTATAAATTAGGGTGCGAAATTTTAAAACTTGCACAGAAGCTATCACAGATGCATACCTAAAACAGTGAGTTGCTTGTATGGGTTGTACTGCTGGATTCAAGTCTACTGGTTCACCGCAATATATACCCACAAAACAGGCGTCAAAATAACAAACAACTTCATTCGGAATAGGGCTATAACAACTACTGCGTTAAGCACCGCGAATACGGATTACAAGACTAGGAAGAAATTATGGTTACTAGCACATCGAAAAACCACGAACCTGGCCCAAGCCTGATGACTGGCGAGATTGCAGCAACCCTATGCGCCACTGGAGTTACGGGAGGGGAGTCTGACGATGGCGTGTAGGTGGTGGGACAGACTAGCAGGTGCAAGTAAATCAGAAACAGCAGCAAAAGACGCACCTGAGCATCATGACACAGAGCGCCACGATGGTGTAGGCCTGAAGAGTGCCGATGCTCATCATGTTGACCAGCACCTCCAGATCAAATAGCATCGCCATCACGGCTATGGGAAGAAAAGGTGGTTAGATTAGATAGTGTTAGAGTGTTGAAAAATCGCTAGATTAGATTCGAGTGACCAGACTGAGGAAATAAAAATTAATTTAGATTAGAGTGACCAGAGTGAATAAAAGTCGTTAGACTAGAGTGGCCAGAGTGGGGAAAGGTGGTTAGATGTAATTAGAGGAACCAGAGTGAAAAAAAGTAGTCATATTGAACTAGGATCGGTGGCCGAGTGGGTACTTTGTCAGACTCTCCTCATAACAGACTTCCACTGGGAGCTGTAGGTTGTAGGTTCAAGTCTACCTACCCCGAGTGAGACAATCTGGCCGGTCTCTTAAATGGTCAAAGGCCAGCCCATAAACGCCGTGTGTAAAAAACGGCTATCAGGTGGCAGTTACGCTGTAATTCGCTGTACAAACGAAAAAAAAATAACAAACGTTAGCAAAGAATGTCGTTTTATTAGATTAGTGACCAAAGAAAGATAAGTTCCTTAGATTAGAGTGATGAAAGGTGGTTAGATTAGATTTGAGTGGTCATGGTGAGGAAAGGTGGATGGCAGTAAATCCTCACTCAATTGTTCAATAGCTGATCATATTATTAGATGTAGTAGAACACGGAACAGAGTGAGAATAAAGGATACTTGTACGAAGCGCAGTGGAGTGTCTTTTTTATATCTAGCTATGTTACCTTTGTGGGATGGGTGGCAGCTAATACACTGCCACCTGTGCTGTAAAATTCTAGTAGGTATTGTTTCGGTGTATAGCTGCATCCAAAACCCAGCCGGTCGAGGAGAAGTCAACAAGTTCAGCTACAATGTTTCATTCAAATAACACGTATGTTTAAACAAAGATCACTAATCTAAACTGTTGAAGGAACATGTTAGTGCTGTCTAAGCACTATCACCAATCAATGCTCCAAACAAATTAACAATTAATGATTTCGACTAGATTAGATTAGAGTGTCAAGGCTTTCTAGTGCACTGGTTGATTTCGACTAGCCATCTAGCCTTGTTGCTAAATGCTCCCTCTTCATCGCCTTGCTCGCGTGGAAGCGCTGTGGCTCATTGACCCAATGAACATCAGTCTCCACGTCATCTCAGCGCGAGCTATGATCCAGGCTCAATATACCTTTCTTACCACTAAGCTAGCGTTGAGACCTTGTTTTCAGTTCACTTTGTTTTTTCCGTTCAGTCATCTTGTTTGTGTGGATACCCTCGAAATAGAGTTACCCCTAGGTGAAGACCCCCGTGGTAAAATTAGCAATGAATCCAAGCCCCCTGTTCTCAAACGGGCACAGCGTTTCCCCTCTAGCAAGGCGATGAAGCTAGAGCCACGTCAGGCCTGGGTCGCAAGCCAAAAAGAGTTACGATCTTGTAAGGGCCAGCCGATATGTCAGAAGGATCTGTTATTACGGCAGACAGTGTCGATTAGGGCCAAGAGACGAAAGCAGGCACGAGAAAAGATCAATGCAAACTTCGCATATGGGCCCCAATTAAAATATTTTAGATTTTACTGACTGGGTTATCCAAACAGTAAAATGAACTGAGACCTGCCGAAAAAGTACCTAGCAAGCCTTCTCGACCACATACCAACTGCTAAGAAGATCAAACCACTCATTCTCACCACGCAGGAGGAGATTACTGCGAATGAGAGGATACGCCTACCGCGGGAAAAGAGGTAGCTACGGAGCCGCTCAGAAATTAGTTGCAAAAAAAGCGAAGCGAGGAATGGAGGACGCGAAAGGGTCTTTCAAGTGTTCTTGGAGTTGTTGCTTCGCCCCAGTTTCCACCGGCGGCGGACAAAACCGCGGGCGGCGCACCGCTCGAAACACCTAATAGCCACAAACACGAGCATGTTGGGACGTACCAGACCGATTGGCGACATAAACCATGTCCGAATTTGTAACTTTGTAGGAGTTAAAGATTTACCAGCGCGACAACCTTGCGTTATATTGACAATTCCTTTTTCAATGTGTTTAACACTCTCTTGTCGATCAGTATTAGGTATAGAATCGTCTCAGTTGCTCTAGTTGGTGTCTAGGCGGCTTATACGTCGGGATACATTTATTTTAGGTCTTTTAGGTATTATGAAAACAGATAGGTTAGTATGTATGGATTAGGTTGCCGTAGAAGCTTTTCATAGCCTAAATAGGACCTTGAATTTTGTAGCTTAAACCAAATATCGTCCTTAAATTTTGTAGCTTAAACCAAATATCGTAACTGTAAAATAAAATCATAACATGTAAACTGTACAATCTTGTTGCAGTATTGTTTCAATTGTTTCAAGAGACCAGTATTTTTTGCACGGTAGAGTCAAACTCCTTCTACTGTGAGGAAGCGGGGACGCAGTTCAAACGTCAACTGCACCCATCACCGGAATGGAGTTACAGCCCAGCCAACAAAATCGAGTGAGCCAGTCTTTGTGCAAACACAGTCCTGCAATACTTCATCCTTGCTTTACTCGGCAAGAATAGATTGGGAACTCCAGTAGATTGATTAGATAAGAGAGTAGTTACAAGCGCACTTGAGTCAAAGTCTTTCAGCGCTGGAAAAAAAAAATAAGAAACCGGAATGCCATGCATTAGAACTTCATTCAGTGTAAGGACGCTCACGCATAAAAAGAAAAAATGTTGCATACAGAAAAAAGTGCAGCACCCCAACTTAAAATGTGCTGAAACATTAATTGAGCACCTGAAAGAGCGTAAAATTCCCTACATTAGGTTCAACTAGATGAATTAATTAACGTAACCTACACTTTCTGCGAATTTGGTTAGAGGGACCGACCTGCAAAAGATCCCGAGACCATGGTGGCGATGATGGGTGACCTGAAGCGCTCGTTGACTCGCGACAGAAACCTGAAGAGGAGCCCATCAGAGGCCATGGCGTAGATCACGCGGGGCATGGGGAAGATGGCGCCGAAAAGACTGGGGTAGAAGAGGGAAGGTGAGGTCACTACAATTGGAGAAAACAACATGACATGCCAACAAAGATGTCAATCAGGCTCAAATATAAATACAGCGATCTAGAGAGCACATACTGTCCATTTATTTTTTGGTAGGAAGCAGCTATAAGTAAATTTATACACTACCCTTAATTATGCTAAGGTTTTGTAGCTACATACATGAATGAAATATTGCTATCGGAACAGCTTACGCTGTTGTAATCTCCATACTGTAATATTCCTGTAACTCGGGGAACCTGTAATTGATTAGACAAATACAATTTGCAGCTACAGACACTGGGCCGAATCCCCTAGAAAGAGCGCAGGCCGACGGCAGGGCGAATTTTACGCTCCTCTCAAACAACTTGGCTCGCTTGGCCTAAAGGGTCCGCTAGGAAGATACAACCCCCAAACTCAGGTCTACCTCTAGGCCTACTCACCCCCGCCTTCATCACCGTTTTCACCTATCTCATACTATCCATTCTCACCATGGGCCCAAACCATCTCAACGCACGCAAATCTACTCTGTCCTCTAACTTCTTCACCATCACCGGTCTAATTCGAACAACGTCGTGTTCGATCCTGTCTTCAGCGTCGCTCCAACCATGCCCTTCACAAGTTTCACATAGAAAAAATTAAACTTCCTTCTCCCTTCTGCTCTCAACCCAAATTTTACCTCCGTAAAGCGCAGTTGGAACAACTACACCCGCATACAACCCTCTCTTTGCTCTCATCCCCACGTTTTACAGCTCATTGCACTTTTCAGTGCACCCGACACTTTACACCCTTCCTTCACTCGCGAGTTCACTTAAGTTTCCACTAGTTCAGTCTCCTCCACATGGGAGCCCAGATACTTAAAACACTGAACTTCTTCAAATAACTCTCCAGTTAGAAAGGCACGAACTTTGCTCGCATCGACATTCCTCGCGCATACCATGACTCTACTCCAACCTTCGTTCACTTGAAGTTTCCTCCTCTCACACACTCTACCAAACCGGTCTACACAGCTTCTCCCCTGAATCTGCGACCAGTCCCCCATCATCCACAAACAGTAACTGGCTCAGCTGCCAACTCCGTCCATTCATTTTCAACAGCTGCAAGCCATCACCCATTACACTCTCGTTCACCTCCCTGACCACTCCACCCATGTAGAGATCAAACAGCCAGGGAGACATAACGCAGCCTTGTTTCAGACCCACTTTCACTGTAAACCAATCACTCACCTCGCTCCCCAATCTGACACATGGTCTGTTGTCAACATAGAAACTCTGAACTGCTTTGAACATATTTTTGTCTACTCAATATAACGCAACCCCTTACACAGCGCTTTCCCGTCAACCCTATCGTAGGCCTTTTCCAAATTCATTGAGGCCGAAAACACATCCTTTTCCTTTGCAAGGTATTTCTCACAGACTTGTCTTACTGCAAAAAATTGATCGGCACACCCTGTACCACTCCTAAAGCCACACTGTTCCTCTCCGTACAGTCTGTAATCCTTTTGATCAGCACTCGCCTGTACAACTTTCCGACCACACCTATTAAACTGATGCTTCCATAGTTGCAGCACTCACGTTTATCTCCCTTGTCCTTGTACAGCGGAACACTGCAAGCACTGCGTCACTCAATCGGCACCACGCCCGCTACGAAACAGATTCAGCAACCTCACCAGACATTCGACAATCGTTAATCCACCCATTTTCAGGCACTCAGTCGGAACACTATCCAAACCGAGGGCTTTCCCTGCTTTGTTGTTGTTGTTGTAGCTCAACCCCAACTCCTCCTGCGATGGAGGATTTAATTTGATTTGAGCCGCATTTTCACCGTAGCCTCAACGTGAGTCATAATAGGCTACCTCGTAGGGCGCGACCGTCATTGATTCAGGAAAGTTCGCACGGCCTCGCGTGCGAAAAGGTGAAATCAATTACATATTCCAACTGTGGCATATTTGCGTACTAGCGCGAACAAGAGACTAAAGGGTTAACGCGTATCTACGTAAATGTATTGTAATCTCTGTGAGTAATGGGGTGAAGAGACCACCTCACTTGCACAGGTGTTTGGGGTTTAGGCAGCTTCGTATAGTCCGGTGTGTTTTTCGAAAGCGATAAGCTTTTCCGGTAGGTTGGGTCAGTGAGTAGGCTTTGTAGGTTGCACGGAGGATTTAAAAAAGCTCGTCGGGCTGCTGCGAGTGCGTTTAAATCCATCAGAAAGTGTTTCACGCTGATAGGCACTCGGTGGCAACAGGGCAAGGTGGCGCGTTTAGTCCCTCGTCGACATCCATCAGGTGGTTGCGAGTTATCCACTTGCGTCCCGTGCACAAGCGGTTGCGATGGAGGAGCCACGGCCAGCGCACAGCCCGAGGCCCGGTAACACACCGACGAGTGCGTGTTGGGAATGCTACCACAGTTGATAGGCCCTATATTAGGCCTGCACCCCCGAGGTAGCTGATGCTGTCGCGCGGGCGCTCCCATAAGTCACGCACCGACGTGATGTTATGGTGGAGCCTGCCGGGTGCGGTGGTTGGGCACGACGTCATGACGTGCTCGACCTGCTATTATTACCTCTAATGCATCCTGCATCTCTTCCCTAGTTATGTCCGTAAAAAGTCTCTCCAAAAACCAGCATCCGTGCGCCAGCCACCACCCACAGCAACACTGTCATCCTCGACAATCAACAACTCATCAAAACGCTCGACCCACCTTTCCCGTACGACACCACTTTCCGTCAACAACTGGCCGTTTTCATCTTTCAAAGTCTCTCCTTTCTAGTCTCTTCCTTTCTTACTCTCTTAACCTCTTTCCAAAACATCTGTTTGTCCTCAAAATTCTGGCACAACCATCTACCCCACCTGGTATCAGCGTCTCTTTTGACTCTCCTCACCACTCGCTTTACCTCTATTCTCATATCCTTATAGTTGTCACAGGCCACCGCCGACCTCGCTTCCAAGCACTGCCCAAAAGCTTTTCTTTTTTACGCCACCGCTTGTTCGACTTCGTCGTTCCACCCCTCGCAGCCCCTCCGTCTGCACCCGCCCACACGACGCGCGCCACACACATTTTTCGAACATTTCAACAAGGTATCTCTGAACGTCTCCCATTCTTCCTCTACATCTTGCATGTCTCTCCCTCTCACGTTGTCATATTCCTCCCTCAACGCCTGCTGGAACTCCTCCACTCGTCATTTCACATTCAGCTCACTCACCTTCACTACCTCTCTTCCTCCTCCCACTCTTTTGTTCCCCTTCCACCTATTGTTCACTAGTAATCTTCCTTCCATCAGCAGATGATCAGACACGTCCACCCTACCCTCTCATCCAACAGTCTCTCCATCACTCTCCTCGAAATCAGCACAACTTCCATCAGCGCTTTCTCCCCCACTGCACCATGGGCCATCCTTACCCAGGTGTACTTGTGGATATCTCGCTTCTTGAAAAGGCTTGTTTCCGACGACCAGCTCCTGCTCTAAGCACAGACCCATCAAGTCCACCCATTACATTTTCCACCACTGCATCTCCAACTCTCGCATTAAGGTCGCCTTGTGCAACCACATTGAATTGACTTCTAAAACTCTCAATACACTCGCTCAGGTCAGTCCGAAATTGCTCCCTCTCTGCATCACTCCTCTCGCTACCAGGTCCGTACGCACTCACAAAGGCCCATTTTTCTAGGCCTAACTCAACTTTCACCCACATCAATCTTGAGGACACCTTTTTCCATTCAGTAACGCTACTAGCCAGTTGGTCACGCAATATCAACACCACACCTTCTTGTGCCCAACCTTCCTCCACGGCCTACTTTCTTCCACTAACCACCAAAACTCACACTCGTCCTTACTCTCTAACTTCGTATCACTCAGCGCCAGCAAATCAAACTTTCTTCTCACAAACATCTCACCAATCTCTTCGCTTTATTCGTATTGCAATCACGCACATTAAGCGACCCTAATATTAGGGTTCGGAGAGGCGTGAGCCTCTCCTCCCCCGCTCGTCTTGCCGCTTTTTGAGGAGAATTTTACAGAGGAAAGGATTCCTAGCCTCCTCACTCCGCCGCTATTATTTGCATTCTACGACACGCAGGGGTTGCGGTAGCCGATTCTAACTCTCCGGCTACAGGGCTCCCCTTTTAATTGCTTCCTACGACACGCAGGAGTTACGGGAGCACGATTCAAAGACCCCATGCTACGAGGTAAAGGAAACATCAATAAAGGAAAAATCAATATCCGCAGCACCTACTACCCAAGTAATTAAGTATCTTCGTTATCACCGCGAGGAAGTACAGTGTATTGGGTACATGTGGTGGTTTACTCAATAAACGCTACCACGGCGTGTACTGGGGACGCTTCAGAACTTTGTTATTTATAACTTTATCTAGGATAAGGTTGAAAACAACAAAGTTTATCAAAAACCAACAAACTACTGATTTACCTAGAATCAGATACCAATTATCAATTGTTTCGAGAATGCTCTCTTGATATCGATGAGCAGAGAAGAAGTCACCCACCTCGCAGAGAAGCCGAAGAGGGCCCCGATGCTCACTATGATTTTGGCTGTGTTCATGTCAAAGTACTCGTACAGGTAGATGAGGGGAGCAGAGGCATCCTGGAAATGGTTATACTAGATTAAATTAGAGATCGGGTTAGTGTTCAAGGACTTATCTAACACGACGGCACCTAGTCAGCACGAACATGTAGGCAGCAAGGTATGACCTACTTTACGCAACAACGCCTACGCAGAACAAACTGCTAGTAGGAGGGGATGTCCCCGCCTATCACGGACAGCGTGTCAACAGCGTGGTAACAAGGGCTAGGAGTGCTAGAAATCCCGAACGCGCTGGCAAAAGGGGGATGGTCTCACCTAATACAAGAGCGCCTAGCCAACACGGACCTGTTGGCAGTAGGGAATGGCCAGTGTGAGGAAGGAGGCCATGCCGAAATAGGCGACAAAGATGACGAAGAGCGAGAGGCAGATGGCGATGGGCAGGTTGCGTTCGGGGCGAAGAGCTTCCTCGCCTGGGGAGGAAAAGGGTAAGGAGGTGAGGGTGTGGACAATGAAGACATCTTCGAGCGCTTCAGGTCGCGCATCATCGTCACCATGGTATCGGGATCCTTAACAGGTCGGGCTCCTTTACCTGACACGAAATACTGAGCTGGCGGTCGCCAGAGGTTTCAGCGTGGAGAAAGCGAGTTAGCAGGCAAGGGATATGCGTAAGTGAAAAAGGATGGTAACTGGACTTCTGATGTGGCCCTGAAGAGTTTTTCCACTTGTGGTTGTTGTAGTTTAGCCCCGGGTTCCACCTGCGGCGGTGGAAGCCGCGGCCAGCAAACCACCAGAAAACTACCGACACTAGCAAGTTGAGACGAGGGGATGACAAGGGGGTGAACGGCCTAGGGACGAGACGGCAAGCGTGATAGTAGATACTTGGAGGAAGTACAGTGTTTCTAGTAACTGGGCTCTTATGTGAAGAAGACTGAACTAGTGGAAACTGAGGTGAAATCTAGAGCTAAGGAAGAGCGTTAAGTGTTAGAAGCTATGAAGATTGTATTGACCAAAAAGAGGATTGTCAGAGCGTCAGAGAAAAGAGGGTTGAATATTTTCGAGATGACGTTTCCAGAAGGTATGACTGGAGTGACGCCGAGGGATATAATTAATAATGAAGTAGTTATAATGAGAACGACGGTGGTGAAGAAGTTAGATGACAGTTGATGCACGTGTACAGAGGTGGTTTGAACACATGGTGAGGATGGATGTGGGAGAAAAGAGTGATGAAAGCAGAGGTGAGTAGACGTAGGCTTTGGTGAAAAAGAGACATCAGTGTAGAGGTAGAGAGAGAGCGTGCAATGGTTAGGTGTTAGCGAAGAAGGGCGCTAGAGGGTTAAGGTATTTTATATTTGCGAGGGCATGAGAGGAGTGTGAGGTAGGTCTTGCCGTCGATCTTCTGGGGATGGACTTGTAGGTTAGGTGGCAGTTAATAACATATTGTCAATTGCGTGTTATAATAAGGTTTCTGCGAGCATTGTTTCTAGCTGTGTTCTCATACCCTTCAACCATGCTAAATTGCACCACCAAAACACGCGTAGGGATGACCTCATGTAGGACAATGATTAGTGTCAAGAACAAAAGCTGGACTGGATGTTTTATAGAAGAGGATTCATGGGAATTGTTCACTTTTCACTAAAAAAAATTGAGCGTAAATGTTGTGGCGCTGGTATTTTGAAGTAGCGCGCGCACAGGAAGCGTTCCCAACAACACATCATTGACGACGCCATCCCCACCGGCGATCATATGAAACAGAGTAAATTAAGAGACTTTTGCTTCAGCCCGGGACCCGAGACGCCGCCCTCATAGGCAGGGCCTCTTGATAGAAGGTGTCCGTCTAACTTGTGTAGGCGTTCTCGTTGGCGACACTCGTGGCTGCCTTGTTGCGCGCCGGGATGACCGGGGCGGCTGAGAAAGCGGCAGGGTAAGCAAGTGACAGCTATTGGGTGCTGCTACAGGTACTTGTGTCTGAGCTCACACTTGACCTGGAGTGAGGTTCATTGTCGGACCCTTTTACTCACATACATCTAAATAACAAGATTTGTGCAGTTAAAATTAGATTAGTAAGAATGCAATCCAGCCGTATTCGTGAAGGAAAATTAGAACAGCAATTCGAAGAAAAGGCAGGTAACTGATACAAGATTAATGAGTTGGTGCTACTGAAAGCACATGCGATCAATGAACAAGACTTACACGAGCGAGCTAGAACTCCTGGCAGGCAATCCCATTAATATTGTGGTCGCGCCTGAGCACGATGCTCTAAAAAGGCCTATTCGGCACACACTACAGCTACCCAAGAGCCTATCACTACGTTATCAGCATAACAACATGCTCATTTAACAGTGAGTAGTAGCTACACAGGAAAGATCAGTCGAATTCCTGTGGAGTGAAGCAGGTCGATATAAGCCAAACATTATCTTAATGTAGCCCAACAGCAAACGAAAACACGTAAATGGTCAATATTTTATGCAGAAAGAACGGAAATTCAACATTAAATCAACGTGAAGTGGATTCAATGTACGTGTTTCAGTCTCGTTGCTGAATTAATCACGGTAAGACGAGCGGAAAGAGGAGAGTCTCACGCTATCCGAACTCTATTGGAAGGGTCGCTAAATGTGCGTGGTTGTAGTACGAATGGAGCAAATAGGAGGAGATAGATTGGCGAGATATTTGTGAGGAGGAAGTTTTATGAGTTGGCGCTAAGTGAGCTTGGTGTGGTAAGTGAGTGAGTGGAATAAAGTCGGGCGTGGAGGAAAGTCGGGCGTGGAGGAAAGTCGGGCGTGGAGGAAAGTCGGGCGTGGAGGAAAGTCGGGCGTGGAGGAAAGTCGGGCGTGGAGGAAAGTCGGGCGTGGAGGAAAGTCGGGCGTGGAGGAAAGTCGGGCGTGGAGGAAA
>SDVV010006942.1:0-18097 GCA_016164225.1 Gammarus roeselii
ATGTATATATAACAAGAAAATTAAATACATGAATTTTCAACTAATATTCGGATTGAATCAATTCTGTTTGTATGTCATACAAATAAAAATTACACACATATACGAGCCTTCGCATGGTGCACTATGTCAGTTGGATCACGTATGTGTCCAACATTTGACTAAAAACTACCACGTTAGGTCAGTGAAACCACTTGAGTAACGTAATGGAACATGTTCTGCTATCACATGGGGTGTTCTATTTTGGTCTCACCGACTAACGTAGGATAACAAACGAAATGACGACCGGCTACCAAAACTGATGGGTGTTGAGGATCTCTGATTCAATAAATCTTCCAGAAAGACGTAATTAAAATAAATGTAAAATGAATCGAATTCGGAGAAGGAATTTCAATAAAAGTCAAGTAATCCACATGAACTTCTGAGTAAAGAAATAAAACCTCTTCCTAAGATTAAAGTACTCTGCTATGCCTGAGGAATGGTGAATATCAAGTTATAGTTACTTTAGAAGATGAATAAATGGTCAAGCAAATGACATAATAGAATCTATACGTGGTTAATTACCAAATAGTAGCAACGGGTTTATTAATAATTGAGATGGGATTTCGAATCATTTCGTGGATATCTGTTTTTAAATGTAAAAAAAAAATCCGGCTGAGGACCTATTAAAATGTAGTATGTCGATATTGAATTCGTTCAAAAAAAATTATATCGAATTATCTTTCAAAGGGCAAAGATCTCCCGCATTGAATAAATCGTTTGACGAAAACCAGAGGATTTTTTTACTAGTTTATCAAGGTAGAATGTTGAAGTCGTTCGGAGATCTTGCGTTTGCATCATACATATAAAATAAATAGATGGAAGACACACAAAACATTGCCTAAATTCAATATCAAGCATCCGACCGCTAAGAAGGAGTCAAATATACTCTTGGGTGATTCTCCTTTGAAGGAATGATTCAGTCACCTGTTTATATGGCATACTTTTCTATGTGTGCGATAGATCGCCATAGAGAAAAATGAATGAAGGAGTTGCTGCAGGAGTCAGTATAACAGAGCGCAATGGTTCTGATAAAAACAACCTCAGGAAATAACAATAAACTAATTTAATCTATGCCACGTGTAAATTGATCAATACCGAGCGGTGTAGAAATGATACCGAGGTTGAAAAAATCATCATGAACGTGTCTGCAAATCAACATTTGTGCAAGCGGGAACTGTGTGGAGTTTTAACCTTTAATACTACATGTATATTTTATGTAACTGTTAGATTTGATATCAATAGAAATTATCTTATAAATGTATGTTGTCATTACAGCCCTAAACACTCAGAGGACTAGCATTGGAAATGCATATATGCAACATGACAGGCAACGAATTGCTATCCAGTATGTCCAGCATTGAAATGCAAATACCTAAATGTAAATAAAAATATATAAGCTAATAACTAACCATTAACATATATAAGCTGACCGTCCGTCCACCCCTTCCGCCCCCTCGCCCGTTACCTGACTCACTCGTTAAACCAGTTCCCGTCTCGTCGCCGCTTTTCGCCGCTGACTCCGGCCAACCCCTGCCCCACCAAAAGTAACTCTATTAAGCCCTATCTTATACCTTCGCATTTACGTTTCCGTGAGATTATAACTACTACGAGGTTTTTCACGTCATGAGTAACCTATGTTTTATTTACCAATTAAGTCCTTAACAAGTCGATTAAATGTACTTGAGTTTGTATATTAGGATGACTCACGAAGTATGAATTTTTGAATATGAGGGATGCATTTATTTATAGAAAGTGAAGCAAACCGCAATTCAGGATATTGTGAACGTGCGACCATAGACAATGAGTTGGCATAGAGTGCTGCAGCATCACCATTATTTGTGTCCTTTTGTTTGATCGGGTCCGGCATTTCCACCTTTTTGTATTGATACATGTGTTAAACGTCTTTTGACTGGGTCGCTTGACTCTAAGCGTACATACGCACCTACCTTTAATAGGGTTTTGGGTACATGTATTTTACCTCGCTTTGTTATATACATTGCTGATATTAGCGACTGAATTTCTTTTGCATGATCTACAAATAGGCATCAAAGAGGACCCGGCCCAATAATCCCGAACGCGGTGTCATGTTATATCCGTACACAATTTTTTCCAAGTCATCAATATAGCGTTCCATCTTTTTTGCGTACATATTTTACCCAACTTCAGCGTCAACGATCAGAAAACTCTCCCAGCAGGTGAGGATTTAATCAGTTTATTGTAGGTGTGGTAAATTGATACATGTGTGCTAGATAAATAAGCTTTAAGCGTTTTATTCATGAATTAACTTCCTTGATCCGAACAAATTTTAATCGTCGGCCACACTAACTTGTGCAAATTATCATCAACAGCTGTAATCATACATTTAAATGTTATACTCGGGAAGCCCTTATGAAAAGATATATGTTAAATCTATCAATGCCGACAAGTAAATACCTGATTCCGTAATTTTTCTTTGTATGATGTTTCAAATAAGCCATGTCTGCACGGAGAATCGATCCTGGTCGTACAGATTGGATCACGCGTCAACTAAATTTTTGTGGTGACTGTTTAAACCTTGTATAGGTCTCTGAGCCACGTAGGAATGATTCAACATCCCGCCTTGTTGTAGACGAATTTATGTTTCCATAGCTACGATGCAGCGCGTTAGCTGTCGAGAACGATCCAACGGCCTCTGGCTGGTAGTAGACACTGTACATCGTTCATCTAATTCAATACTGATCTCAAATGACCCCATCAACATGTTTTGTAGCACTAACGCCTGTTCAATCTCATTTCCTGCAATATTCGTACGGATCAATAATTTAGAATCACTTGACTGTGGGAAATCGACCAAGATGTGCAGTACTTTTTTTTGTTCCACATGGAACCTAAATACGTAGATACAAGACTCAATCTTATCTTTTGCAAGGAACGTCTTATCAGAATATCTCAACTGATTTAAATCGCGTAAGCGTGGGATTACGAGATGAGTATCATTCAAAGATATTGTCCTGTGGAACAGATTTGCATAAAAGAGCGATCGATTCATATATACAACGCTGATATTTGCTTGGGCTCCGCGACTGAATACATGTGCAATATTGCGCAGACTTTCCGATTCTAACAAGAAATCATCGGACACTACAAGGAGCCTACTTT
This sequence comes from Gammarus roeselii, assembly GCA_016164225.1. Taxonomy (NCBI): domain Eukaryota; kingdom Metazoa; phylum Arthropoda; class Malacostraca; order Amphipoda; family Gammaridae; genus Gammarus; species Gammarus roeselii. Next base: position 3,178 of record SDVV010006942.1, read on the forward strand.
TATATTTTTTTGAGAGTGGATCGAATGCACTTTACCCTCATGAATCGTAACATTTGCAGGTTTCTGTACAAGAAAATTATCTGAGCCTGAAATAGTTATTTGATCACAATTCCTGATATATTTAGTAATCAATCTACCTATCAAAACGCTTTTACCAATGGATGAGAAGCCGCTCACAAACAATCGAACAGGTGCATTAAAGATATTCACGTCCTCATATTTAAGTCTCCATGTTCAGAGATGTCGAGCAACGAACCGTCTAACCCATTAATCTTTAATTTATATACTTTCTCTCTCTCCTTCGCAGATGTTCAGATTTGAGAACATTGTCGATATCTTCATTGCAAGTGAGGATGAGAGTCTGCAGCCTGCTTCAACCCGGCAAGCGCTCAGCGTTCCCATGGTGCGGGTAGAAGCCGGTCACCAGGTACCCCCAAGCAAGCATGCCAGCTTGATGGCGATCGTTAACGAAAACCATCAGCCAGAGTCGACCGCTAAATCACCTCATCGTGCCGCAGACGGTACGTACTATGACATTTTTAATTATGTAATTATAGTGTAAATGAAACCAATATAAACTTCAGTATATAGGTTGTTATTGTCAAAAAAAATCACTGTGCTTTTTTTCAACAGAACGTGCCGGAGCGGATCATGCTACGGTTGGTAAATATTGTCTACCGGAAGTTTCAGGTCTGCTCGATATGAGCGGTCTAAGTAGTTTCTTCGCTTTAATGGATAATGGCGATTCCCTATCGAACTTGAACGCCGGACCGACGGGGGTTTCCATCTCTACCGAACAGTTGGTCGATGGTACCGCCTCGGTGGCTGAATTGAACGATTTTCATTGACCAGAGCCTCATGCTCCCGTAGACGGTACGTATTAAAACATTATCATTAATTCAAATAAATCTTTAAGGATTTCAAATAGGACTGTTTCAGTATACATATTGTTATTGGGAAAATAATAAGTGTTATTCTTCAACAAAATAACCAGGATCGTCACATCAGACTGTGCACTCTACTCCACTCAATGGCCAACCTAGGCCGACCACTGGCGTGATAGCTGGATCGTCTACACTCGCTGCAGCGGAGCAGGCTACCTGCTCTACTCGTGCCATGAAGCTACCTGCGGTCACTACTACTATGGTGTAACATCACCCGTACGGGTTTACTACCCAAGAGCAAGCTGCGTCAGTCACTACTAGCATGGGGTCACAACAGGCGGGCGGCTATCCGTGCCACGTTAACGAAGCAGCCAGCGTGGTCTACTACGCATGAGCTACCTGACCCCAGTACTAGCGTGGTGTCAGAACAGCCAGGCAGCTCGCCGTGGTGTTGGTTGACCAGTATACCCGCTCTACAACCATGGAGCTACCTGAGCATCAACAAGCGGGCTCCTCGACTACGTATCAACAAGCGGACTCATCAAGTGGCCGCCACCAAGATGGACCCCTACCCATAAAAAGGTGCGGGGAGGAACATTCGTTAAATAGAGCAATAGAAAACTTTCCGATATTTGAAAACGATGCGTTCTTGGCTAGTAGCGCTACCGAATGGAAAGAGGTGTCCTCAAGATTGATGTGGGTGAAAGTTAAGTTAGGCGTAGAAAGATGAGCATTTGTGAGTGTTTACGGACCGTACAGCGCGAGGAGTGAAGAGGAGAGGGAGAAATTCTGGACTGACCTGAGTGAGTGTATTGAGAGTTTTGGAGGTCACTTCAATGTAGTTGTACTGGGTGACCTTGATGCGAGAGTTGGAGATGTAGTGGTGGAGAATGGGATTGGAAGATATAGCGTTCCCGGTAGAAATGACAATGGAGAAAACCTGATAGGTCTGTGTATGGAGCAGGAGTTGGTGGTCGGAAACAGTTTGTTCATGAAGCGAGATATTCACAATTACACATGGGTAAGGATGACCCATGGTGCAATGGTGGAGAGAGCACTGATGGATTTTGTGCTGATATCGAGGAGAGTGGCGGGGAGGCTGTTGGATGTGCGGGTGTTGAGAGGAGAGGGTGAAGGAGTGTCTGACCATCTGCTGGTGGAAGGTAGATTGAGAGTGGAGCATAAGTGGAAGGGCAACAAGCGAGTGGGAGGAGGAAGAGAGGTAGTTAAAGTGAGTGGACTGAATGTGAAAAGTAGAGCGAAGGAGTTCAAGCAGGTGTGTTATGGTAAAGGTTTTCAGGTTGTGATAATCGGGTAAAAGCAAGGTAGGAATGATCAAACTCTGGTTTTAGAATATTATTATGCAATTGAATTGGAACAAAGTAACATGACAAAAATTACTCTAACAATAGAGTACTGAATATTGTTTGTAATAACGGACACGAAGAAATAAAAGTGTAAATGAACAGCAAAAAGAAATGTATGAAGTGTAGGACCAGCGTAGGGTAGAGTAGGGGCCTACACCCGAAGGTTCAGCTGCTGGAGTGTGTCCCAGCTCTGCCCGATGGCTGCAGCTGATGGAAACTGTCTGCGCTCTCTATCGTTCGGGTCTGCACCCCTGAAATAATATCTGGGAGGGCCTTGTTCATTGGTATGAAGTGGTCCTCCAATAAGGGGACCATTCACCTTTTTGGGTCATGTAAAGAGGCGGGGCGTCCTAATACCCCGACCTCATTGGTAAATATACAATTTAGTCCGTTAACGGATTTTGTTGGCTCCTCCCACCCCTTGATACAATATAAGATAACCCTGCGCTAAACAGTGTTATTGGATCTAGTCCCTACGATTGCTGACACACGGAGTTTTACAAGGTGCGCAAATGGCCCTAAACTCGTCCATGTCTCCTACGTTATACGATCCACATGGGGACCACCTGTTTCTCTAAACAAACATCGGAGGAGAATTAAAGTTATGCAAGGCAAGGAATTTCTTCGTGTAACTTAAAATAGGTTTAACAGGCCTAAGGCCTACACTGTTTCTAGGGCACACACTACTTGGTGGTAATGTTCGGTTAGCGACGGATTCATAACAGGCGTTGAAGGAAGAATGTGACAACGTGAGAGGACAGGACCTGAGAGATCTAGAGGAAGGATGGGAGGCGTTGAGAGTTGCGTTGCTGAGATGTGCGAAGAAGGTGTGTGGTGCGCGCCGTGTGGACGGGTGCAGGAGGAAAGGCTGCGAGTGGTGGAAAGAGGAGGTCAAACTGGCGTTGGCACGGAAAAGAGGAGCGTTTGAGGAGTGGTTGCAGGTGAAATCGAAGGTGGCTTATGTAAGCTACAAAGTGAGGAGAAACGAGGTGAAGCGGGTGGTGAGAAGAGCCAAAAGAGACGCTGATGCCAGGTGGGGCAGACGGTTGTGCCAGAATTTTGATGAGAACAAAAAGATGTTCTGGAAAGAGGTGAAGAGGGTGAGAAAGGGAGAGACCGGAAAGGAGGAAGTGGTGAAAGATGAGAACGACTAGTTGTAGTTAGAAAGTGGTGATGTACGGAAGAGGTGGGCCGAGTATTTTGATGAATGTTGAATGTCGAGGATGACAGAGAGGCTGACATTTTTGCTGTGGGTGGTGGTGCTCGAATGCCAGTTTTGGGAGAAAGACTTGTTGCGGACATTAGCAGGGAAGAGGTGCAGGAGGTGGTGGAGGTGATGAAATCATGGAAAGCCCCTGGTTTGAATGGCGTTGAGACCGAGTGCCTGAAGAAGGGTGGAGTAACGATTAACGAATGGTTGGTGAGGTTACTGAACTTGTGTTTTGTGGCAGGCGTGGTACCGAGTGAGTGGCGCAGTGCCTGAAATTGTTCCGCTATATAAGGGCAAAGGAGATAAAAATGAATGCTGCAACTCGAGAGGTATCAGTCTGTTATGTGTGGTTGGTAAGTTGCACGGGAGAGTGTTGATCAAAGGATTAGAGACTGTACGGACTACGCAGTTGGAGAGAAACAGTGTGTCTTTAGGAGTGGTAGATGGTATACCGATCAGATTTTTACAGTGAGACAGGTCTGTGAGAAGTACATTGCCAAAGGAAAGGATGTGTTCTGGGCCTTCATGGATCTGGAAATGGCATACGACAGGAATCACAGGGAAGCGCTGTTGAGTGGGCGGACATCTGCAGAGCTTCTATGCTGACAGCCGAGCATGTGTCAGAGTGGGGAGCGAGGTGAGTGATTGGTTCACAGTGAAAATGGGACTGAGACAAGGCTACGTGATGTCTCCCTGGCTGTTCAACCTCTATATGGATGGAGTGGTCAGGGAGGTGAACGCGAGTGTGTTGGGTCGTGGCTTGGAACTGTTGGAAGCGAATGGGCGGAGTTGGCAGTTGTGCCAGTTGCTACTTGCTGATGATACGGCCCTGGTTGCGGATTCGGAGGAGAAGCTATGTAGGCTAGTGTCTGAGTTTGGTCGAGTGTGTGAGAGGAGGAAGCTTCGAGTGAACGTCGGTAAGAGTAAAGTAATGTGATGTTCGATTACTGTCGATGTGAGCAAAATTAGTGTCTCCCTAAATGGAGAGGTCATGAAGGAAATTCAGTGTTATAAGTATCCGGGCTCCCATGTGGAGATAACTGAACTGATGGAAACTGAAGTGAAGGCCCTCGTGAAGGAGGAATGTAAATTGTTGGGTGCACTAAAGCGTGTAATGAGCTGTAGGACGTTGGGGATGGAAGCAAAGAGAGGGCTGTATGAGGGTGTTGTTGTCCCAACTGTGTTCTACGGAGCTGAGGCTTGGGGGGTGAGAGCAGAAGAGAGAAGAAGGTTGAATGTTTCCGAGATGAAATGTTTGAGGAGCATGGCTGGAGTAACGCTGAGAGACCGGATCACCAACGACGTGGTTCGAAACAAAACAGGGATGGTGAAGAAGCTGAAGGACAGAGTGGATTCGCGTGTACTGAGATGGTTCGGGAACATGGAGAGGATGGATGAAGGGAGATTGGTGAAAAGGGTGATGAATGCGGAGGCGAGTGGTTGCAGGCCTAGAGGTAGACCGAAGTTCTGGTGGATGGATGGTGTGAAGCAGGCGTTGGGAAGGAGAGACATGAATGTGGAGGTGGCGAGAGAGCGTGCCATGAACAGGCGTGAGTGGAGAATAGTTGTGAATGGTTGATTTTGACGCTGCTCTGATGTGCGTTCTCGCTCATGGCATCCCGCTGTTTGGATGGTCGTGGGTGGGGGGGTGGGGGCGGCCATTATGACGCGGCGGGGGTAAACCAGTGAAAACTGTCGGGCCCTGCTGTTGACGACGGATCCTCGGACTGCACTCGTGACCCAGAGTGTATGTTGAGGGGGTAAAGGCTGGACTATCTAGCACAAAAGGGCTAAGTTGTGTGAGTGTGAGCGTATGAGGGTGTGAGGTGCGCCTTGCCGTCGGCCACCCTCCTTTCTGGGGTATGCGGCCCAGTGTCTGTATCTGTACGTTCTTAGAAATCGTGTTACTATTTGGATTTCAGGAGGTTGTATGGTCACAAGCTTTTTTCATGATTCAAAATCCGGTTGGGGGATGGAGGGACCAAGTTTATTTGAATTGGGTATACCTCGAAGTTCCACACCTGCCCAATTCTTAATGTCGTGCCATATTAAAGGCTGGAAACCATTTGCTCAGGGCGGTAATTTAGTGAACTATGCGTATTACCGTCGGGAACCCGTAAATAATGTTTTAAGTGATATGTTAGTTAACGGCTACAAAACATTCTTGGATATTTGTACAGGTCAGGAATTAGAAGAGCTAGACTCATTCCTATTCCCCGGCTCACATATCCCCCTCCCCGTGGTGAACCCTGCCCAGTTAGAAGTTGTTATTGATGATGATGATGATGCTGTGCATGGTCATCACACTGAACAAGTGCTAGAAACCATTATGAATTATACAGTTTTATAATATAATATGTTGGTTGATTTAGATCCTATATTTGAATTAGTAGATGAAATCAACAGCAATAACGAAATAAACAATGACAGTATTGACGCCACCGTGATATTTTGGTCTGAAGATTGCTTCCTGGCAGTCATCGATCCGATGTTTGAGTTAGTGAATGAAATCAACCACGCTGTGGAAAACATTCAACCCGATGATAATATTGAACCTATTGTGTTCCAGCCTGATAATTTAGCACACATTAGGATGATCAACCTGAGTTTTATTGAACAGGTTCTTGGGGATTGCCCCAATTTAGGATACACGTACGCGGATGATCTTGCCGGATTTGGGGTTAATGATAAGATTATCCAGCCGATAGTAACATCCACTCAGAATGAACGTGTTCATCATAACTGTTCGATCATAGCTCGTTTGAATGATGTTGAGGTTCAAGACGTATTGGAATGCGCAGAGCAACTTCTGGCCATTCGACCCTACTGATTGTCTTATATTTTCCGAGTGTTTTCTGGAATAAAAATATATTTTTTTATTCCGTCCTTTATTCTCCGTGTGCAGTCAGAGCAATGCCAGACCGTCAACGCACTACAGTTCATTGTTGACGGTCGTGGGGTGAGGTAGTGTGTGACTAGTCCTCTTCTGCCTGATATATAATAGAAGAGGTCACTTCATTTGCTGTGTTGAACATTAACACGCGGCAAATGCTAAATGGACGATTTAAACTGTTCTTCGGACCATTCAACGAAGTGTGTGCCACATTTAAACCCCGTGTTTATGTTTCTGATAAACGAATAAGCAAATCAGGCCCACTTTACTTTATTCAAACAGTGTAAGAGTAGAACTTCCTCACTGGCCTCCTCGACCGGCTTCCCGATCTACAGTCGAGAAACAAGCAAATTGCAGACTCTCTTCGCCTCGGTAAGCCACACACCCAAAAACCTCACCCCTACTCGAGACTGCTTACCGCTAACAATGCGGTAAGAGCCTCGCGCTTCCTGCCCCTGGCACATCAGTTCACTGCGTTCATCGCGCACCTCTCCATCGCCCTCTCTGCACAGCCAGCAGCACATTGCGCTCAACGCACATCACTCCATCGTCCTCCCAGAACACCAATTCCTTTCGGTCCCCGCACATCACTCCATCGCCCTCCCTGCACATCAGTTCATTGCATTCCCCGCACATCACTCCATCGCCCTCTCTACACATCAGTTCATTGCGTTCCCCGCACATCACCCTATCGCCCTCTCTGCACATCAGTTCATAGCGTTCCCCGCCCATCACTCCATCGCCCTCTCTGCACATCAGTTCATCGCGCTCGAAAGGCTCAACACAGAGCAAAGCATTACACCCTTAGGAGCTGTGCTCGTCCGTCGAACTCCACGCCAAGTAAGCTCTAACCGGAGCCTTCCTGCCTTGCCAACGAAGCCCGCGTGCCCTTCGCCCCCACCTCTCAGCTGACCTGGACCAAGAACTTCAAGAGTCGGCCTTGCTTGGACACACCCCATCACAGCTGATCTGGATACTCGCGTCAATCCTGGACTTGACTCAGGACATCGTACAAAAAAAAAACTTATATTTGGAAGACTCTTTCAAGCTACAGGTTGTCTGGTTATCAAAGTAGTGTTTCAATGCGTGTCTACTTCAGTGTTCCAATGCGTGTCTACTTCAATGCACTCGATGGTACGCACTCGAAACATCTTATCCTGCATTTAAATAGCACTTGTTACAATACTGCTTTAGTGCCGAAATATTTCTTATAGTGACGACAAAGAATGTGTATTATGAGTGTTAAGCGCCAAAGAAAAATAATGTTCTCTTGTGCTGTGATGACCCGGAACTAAGCCCACAAGTGACTTACTCTGTCGGCATCATCAGACTGACGCCGACTAACATCAGGAAAAAAAACTATTTCCACACTAAAAAAACAGTCATTAATTCCATTGTGTTCTATTTCGAGTACTATTAGTTCGATATCTATCTTAACTTAGTTTATTTTTATTTCAGCTGTGCTCATATTACTTGTTTGTACTTTTTCAGTGTTATTAAGGGTATGGGTATACCGATTTCGAACATCTCGAATGAAACTGGTATTGTCACAGCATAATTATAATTTAAAAACGGAATTCTGCTCTGTTAGGGCAAATCTGTTACGATGCCGCCCTGTTAGAAGGCCGCTCTAGTTTGTTTTTCCTATATCTTAACTGTACACGTGATAGCTGTGTGTCTATAACCGTATTCTAAGATGTTACTGGTATCACGACTTTCAACATTGTCAAATGTGGCCGGTTCTCTGTAGTATCTTGTATCAGGTAGTATCATTGTATTGTAACACTTTACATCTTGCAGCTTAGAATCGTGCTAAGATTTTATAACACCTCATTTACTGAATTGTAATTATTTTTTCGTCATCTTCTGATGCTCCGTCGGTCATGGCGGGTACAAGGTTGGCGCCCAGAATCATGATATCATTCCTTTATTGAGAAGCAAATGGAAGCAGCTATGAGTTAGTTTAGCTCTGCATTCAACCCAAATCCTGCAATAGGAAGTAATCATGCGCTAACGCGCATCCGACAATATGCGCATCTGACTGTCATTTGTATTATTCCATTTACATTCCGTTTTCGAATCGTTGACATAATCGTCACATCCCGCATCTAATTATAGTATTGCATTCATATCTGCTGTCTACAAGAAATCACGAAAAAATAAAACTCACGCTAACGGTCCATTTTCCCACCCGTAAATTCTATAACATTCCAAGATGGTTCAGGCTAAACTAAAATGTGGCATCTGCCACAACTCGTACGCCCCCGAACTAATGGATTGCAAAGGTTCTTCTGACTCTGCCATGACTTTGCGTAGCAGTCCCTCAAATGGGAAATGCAAGACCGCTGTATATTTTTTCAACGGCAGAGGAAATCAAACAACTGAAACCAAAATCAGTCACTCCTCCGATGACTTATTCAAAACAGATAAAATCTCATCCAATAGCTTATCCATAACAGTGACAGTCAACATGGATACCCGATTGCTAGCTTTTGAATTAAAACTGGAAAACGTGCTGGAACAATTTCACGAATTTAATGATCTGATAAGCAGCAAATTAGCAGCAGTCAAAGAAACAGTCGAGGCCACCCAAAATCAAGGGTAAGAACTCCAAGTGCACCTTGACTCCAAATTCACCAAGAAGCTTTCAGTAGACCCTGAGACAAACGATCGTATTAAACCGATAGAAAACTCAGTCAAATATAGCGAGGCACAGTACACAACTGTAGTTAGTAGGAGGTAGCCACGCTGTGACAATGCAACACACGTTGGACCACAATCTCTTCACTTTCAACCCAATACACGTAACCGATTCTATGTATTGCCCGATGAAAAAGACTCTCAGCATACAGAGAAAATTATTAAACAGCGGAAAGGGAGAATTCAACTAAAAATACTCGGCAAAGCTGATTTGAAAATTTACGAGGTCGAAGGCAGAATCGCAAAGGAAAGGATACATTCATCTAAGCGAATTATAATACAAGTCGGAGCTAAAGACGTGTCGCAGACGGAATCGACATGGAAAAGGTATGAAACCACGCTAAACAACATCAAACCTTCACACACGAACCTCCATATCACTGGCATCCTGCCCCCATCCGAACCAAAGTAGATGCAAGTTGAGCAAGATGATTTTATTTAACAATCGCCTAGCAACTTTCTGCAAAGCCCAGAAAATCTCTTTATCGGATCATTTGGAAACAATAATCGACCCAAAGTTCTAAAACTTTAATAAAATCAGCAACTAGGCTTGCATTAACACGTATAGACTTGATACCATCCAAAACATCCTGGAAAACATCGGCACTGGACTTGTCAACGTAAATGAGTAAAAAAACGTAAACGATATCATACCAACAACTCCGCCAGCAGTGACCGACGAAACGACACAGCAACATCCACCCGTTTCAACACGAGATACATAACAAATACAAGTGCCTATTAAAGCACCACCACAGGTCCTAGCAAAAAAGTTCCTGTCATCAATCCAGTCCGAGTTAGAGGCAGTAGTCTCAGCTTCGCTAGTACAACCCGTGTTAACGAAAACGAAAGTCTAGGCTCTGACAGAAGACCTCAGAGTAGAAGTAAAATAAGTCAAGCAAATAAAGTCAATGTGACTAACGGTACCCTCCAATGTTACTACGTGAACGTCAAAAGTCTCAGAGACAAGATCGAAGATACAGGTATCCTTGCATTGAATGAAAGTATCGATATATCAGCAATCACAGAATTGTGGATGAAATTGAGCACCAGGCATTATTTAGGCGAATATACTCCTCCCGGTTACTCACTATTTCACAAAGATAGCAAAGGCCGAGAGGGCAGAGGAGTGCTGTTTCTCGTGAAAAACACTCTGCAAATATTAGAAGTCACCATTCCAAACAACAGGTACGACATAGTATCAATCCAAGTAGTCGGTAAACATATAAAATATCAAATCACTCTCGTCTATCCCTCCCCCCTAAAAGCAAGGTTGCAGATGATATCGATCTTTACTACACCCTCGTCGATGTCGTCACAACAAAGCACAGTATTGTGCTTGGCGAATTCAATATCCCCGACATTGATTGGGAAACAGTCGAATGCACTGCCACCGGCCAACGTCTGATTGATTTTGCAGACGATAAGTTCATGCCCAAATGGTGGAGACACCTACAACATCCTTGATCTCCTATTTAGTGCAAGCGACTCTCATGTCACGAATGTCGAAGTAGGCGAACCACTTGGAACTAGTGACCACAACTGTATTCGTTCTTTGATAGAGCTCGAGCTGAAACATCAACAAACTGCAAAAAAGACCCTAACTGCAGATTAGCTAATTTTGATGGCTTAAGAGAGTCAATGGCGTCAGCAAATATAACCCTCGGACAAGATGTCAATCAATCGCTTGACTATTTCTTGACTGCACTTAAAAATATTGAACATGAACATATCCCGTGCAAGAACAGGCGAACAGCAGTCTATCAGCCCAAGTACTGGAAAGTAGAGTTACAGCGGCTTCATTCACGAAAGAAAGCAAAGCATTCGATAAAGCGGAGACATCCACATGACGACTAAGCAAAAAATGAGTACAAAATGATAAGACGAGATCTAAAGAGGGTCCTGAAACGTAAGAAGAAAGATTATTAAAATGAAATTGCTGCCAATGCCAAAACTAATCCGAAACAATTTTTAGTTATATTTCGAGCAAAAAAAAAGAAATCTGTAATAGTTCCTTTCGAGAACGACGTTGGGGAGCTAGAAACGGACGACACCTAAATGAGAGTTCTACTTAATGAATAATTTTGTTCTGTATTTACGTTAGAGAATCAGGATATTCCAAACCCTGAGGATATCATAGCGGCAAAACAAACTGAAGCCCTCACCACAGTGAACTTTTCCCCGACAGAGTTATTAGATATATAGATAAATTAAAAGTCACAAAATCTACAGGTCCAGACCAAATTCATCCCAGAATTCTAAAAAAGACTAGAAACGAAATCGCCGAACATTTATCAAACATTTTCACACAATCTCTCACAAATGGCACCTGCCTCTCTAAATAGGAAGAGGCCAATGTTACTCCAATTTTTAAAATAGGGGACAAAAAGTGTCCCGGCAACTACCGAACAATTAGTCTCGCCTCAGTCATTCGCTAGTTGCTGGAAAGTTTGATAACGGATAAAATTAAAGAATTCTTAGAATCAAACAAACTGTTTGGCGACTCCCAGTTTGGCTTTAGACACAACCGTTCCTGCCATACGAATCTTCTACTATTTTTCAGAAATAAAATCAAATCCACCGCACAAAATCTCCAATCAATATCATTTACCTTGACTTCCAGAAGGCCTTTGATAAAGTCCGAGGACTTGTAGATTTCATCTTTAATGACTGGTTCAGGATAAATAAACACGATGAACGATACACCAATCGATTTTATATCGCTTATTATGAAAAAACATAACCGGCAATACAATGAAAGAACACATCTCCGAGCTAGAAATCAATGTCACAAAAAGTCTGTTAAGGAAACAAATCGTTAGAGACGAAGGAAAATTGTTTGAATATGATGGTATCACACAACGCATAAAGGTCAACGCCTTTATTCTGCAAAACATGTCACAAATCAAATATACTGGAGCTGCGGTGAATTGGTACTTTGTTGGACAGAATTCTGTTGGTTTCATGGGTGGTAAGGGAGGTAAATGTAATGACGGTGAAGGTGGCGTAAGCGAAAAAATGTCCTTTATGAACGATAATGTACGCTACATAAACGTTTGCTCTGATATAATTTCACGCAGCTTTACGGGCGACAAGCAAGTCAATATTCGTGATGTTATTCCTATTAAAATCTTATTCTCTTACCCGTGCACATATCAAGTATAAAAAATAAGAGCGTAGTTATTTAGATTCCATATCCATATCCATGGTGTTAGCGGTACCATCCTTTTCAAGGACGACGGATCGAGCCTATGCGTACTACATTTTAAAATTAGTTAGTAACAATTCAATATAACGCTGGATACAAATAAGGTCACTTGGTAACTAGCAAACATAAGGATGGTATATGCATATCCGTCCTTTAAAAATACAAAGTTTTGTTCGCGAAGCGTGACAAAATTCGCAGTAGAAGTTTGTCTGATATTGATCGCTTCATACCAGAGAGGTAGTGGATTCTTCTCAACCATAGCCAGTCTTTTAAAACGCACATTACCATTTCTACGAAAAACTGTATTACCTGTAGCTGTCGATATGGCTCGTCACATGACACACAATTACTCGGAACGAAAAAGAAACTTAGGAACATAGGATTGCTACACTCAAGAACGTTGTAAAGAAAGCCATGCTATGTGGTAATCGCACGAAAACGGGAGAAGTGAGGGAACCATAATCGAAGAAAAAGCGAGGAAGAAAGAAGAAAATGTGTCATCAACCTAAGTTTTACAAATAAATACCAGCGTACATGTATCACTAGCGTTAGTTTTGGGTGAGAATCTTTACTGACAACATGCTGGGTGGATCATCTCTCAACATGTCAAGGGCTAGAAGCCCCTACGGGAAATTACGAAATAGGCGTTATTGAGACAATAACGCCGTCAACAAGAAATATTTAATCGAATCAACTATCAAGTCAAAATTTGAAAGAAATTATCTTGGTACAAACAGCAGTCTAAATGATGGTGGAATGGCCGATTCCTTTACAGAATTTCATATTCCAGGTCGGATAAAAAAATGGTCGAATTGAGCTCGTCAACTGCAGAAGTGAAAATTCGTGTTAGAAATGCAGATTTATCCGCATTGGCCGCCGCTGCACATGTTACACTCGTGGACGGATTTTTCATCGCAGTTTCCAGAGTCACTCATTTTTCCTAAATGGTGTTCAGGGTGAAGAAAACAGTTATACAGGAATATTAAATAATCTAAACGCATATATAGCCATGAAAAGTTCATATCTATAAAATGAAGGGCTTAATATGATGTATTCTCTTCAAACGCCCATTCCAGATACCATCGTGCGGCGAATTTTGCTAATACCAACGTAATGAGGCTTGGATTCGAGAAAGTGTACGTCATGGTATACATATGATGGGGCCTCTAAACTTTGATGTAGCAGGTAGCAACAGTTATCTATTGGATAATGTCAGCATTAATATACGTTTGAAACTGGCAAAAACAAGTAGCATTCTCCTAACACCTGTCTATGAAGAATAGATCTATTTAGTAGACTTGTGTAAATTATGGTGTAAAAATATTATAACATACCTTACAGCCCTTCTTGCTCTATATAAATCACCCACTTGAAGCACCAACCTGATTAAATGCATGTTGATCGACCCATTGTCAATACAATCGTGTTACCTACCGGTCAAAATTCTATTTCCATTGGGTCACTCTTTAGCGGGATTATTCCACATGAATTACTCATGTTTCTCATAGATCAAGCGGCACATAACGGGACATCTGATCGCATTCCAAACTATTTTCAACATAATGCAATCACAAATGTTATCGTCGATGTGAACGGGAACTGCGTAACAACATTAGGTCATCATTGCCCAGAGAAGCGCACACGCTTACCATAAAACACTATCGGCTCTAGGGATGTATAACACTTTTCATCTTATCACCAGACAAAATTTCACTGCAGGAAGAAGAATATTTGTTATATATACAAGGCCAAGCGACTCGGAAGGTGTCATTCACCAAGAAAAAATAGCAAACATACGTATATCAGTGAATTGCGAATCTTCGCTCACTTCATATATGATCTTGTTCCTGGGAGGTTTTACACTCGATGTGATCCAAATAAATTCGGTAAGGAGGGTTCGACAGTAACCATGGATAATAATCCGATTGATAAAATATCCATGAGCAATCCAATTATGAACTATGCCTATGTAATATGTTTTGCTGAAAACAGAATGCCCATGAAACAATTGAGTAGATACATGATTGTAAACAGCGAAAGCAATCCTAATAAAATGGGACATTGTATCCTAACATTCAAAAACTATTATAAACAATACTTTTTATATTCGTTTGGGTTTATTCCATAAATATATGGAGGAAATATAGCTTTGTATTATAAAACTCACAAAAAATGCCATTTGTACTACAGAAACCGACCCAAAGTGATCAATCCTTGGTTTGTGGAGCTTACTGCCTATTTTTCGCATACTATCTATGTCAAAATATACCCGTCAAAAAGATAATCGAGTGGTTCTTCAACAGTAAACTACGTAAAACTGATGACATAAAAGAAAAATTCGTCATGAACGTATCCGGAAATCAACAACAATGGTGCAGAAAATACTCTGTGTGGCATTTGAACGTTCAATACCACCTGCAAACATATATGTGAGTGCTAGATGTAATTCCCTAATAAAATGTATTTATTAATACAATATCAATAAATATCATCTTATAAAACATATATGTTTCTATTAACCTAAACTCAATGGCCGTGCAATTGGAATTTTCAATAAACGCATCATGTCCTGCATTGCAAACGCACTCACTCTATTGAAATAATAATACCAACGGTGAACGCGCATTTAATGTATATATATCTATCTATCTATATATA
>SDVV010006943.1:0-18096 GCA_016164225.1 Gammarus roeselii
CTTTTCTTTTTACAAGTTCAGTAATATCGAATAGTTTCAAGTAATGTTAGGTGATCGCTCGTTAGTAGACAGCAGTTGTAAAAACTGTAATGAATGTTGCTCGCATATATCAGTGTTGAATATGTTTGTTAAAGCGTTGGCAATGAATTTACAGGTATTTTTTATTCTGTTTACCCCAATTTATTTGGTTAGCAAGTTTTATGTAGGGTTTTACTGTTGGAATAAGATTTTTTGTTGTGGTGTTGGATGTTGTGCTCCTACCATTTTTGCCTATTATAACGAATATTGAATAAATCTGCTCCAACATTTTACTACAGATCTGTGATGTAAGGTCCGCACATAGATCAAATATCAATGATTGAAAAAAGGACTGTCATTCAACGCCAGCTACGCTAATGCCTAACCTAACCTACTTAACCAATATTTATATATTTTTAATTCAAGTTTGATGGTTATGTATTATATTTAGCCATTATTTTGTGCATATCAAATCCCTCCGCTAGTGTTTAAAATAATGGCGTATACAGGACTCGATAACGGCACAATGTAGACACATACAAACATTTGTATGCATATACAGGGTCGGCTAACATCTCTAGCATTTTACCTCTGATCTATGATTTTGTCCAGTAGAACAAACTCCCTTGCTTTTGTTACAAGATATATAATGTGGATCAGCTACAAGTCATGTTAGGTTAAAAAGAACAAATCATCCTAACCTAACCTAACCTTTTCTAACCAAGAACTATGTATTATCGATCGACTTTTCATGCTTACATATGATTTTTTTCAGTGTTTTAGGATTATTGGATAACAAATATCTCCAATTGACTCTTCATTTTGATCAATCCTTTGCAGTTTTGATACACACTTACACTTTTGATCTAGCAATTTTTTGTCCATTTTCATATGTAAATTACATCGTTTGTTTGATTGTGATGGCTATTCCATATGATTCTTGGTTTATTTTGACACAATTCTACATCAAAGGTAAATGTTATTCACACCCATCAAAAAACAAACCTAACCTAACCTCATGTATGGTATTCAGTCATTGATATATACATATGAAGCCCTCTACACGACTCTAAATATCACTTTGACATATACGTTATTTATTTCGTTGTCACTCGCAACCCATATTAGTTATCTGAGAGGCGTCATTTTAAATCTTAGATGGATTGATCGTCACAAGTAATTCATGTGTATCCAGTTCCACACAAACGAATGGCCTTGTATTTATTTTCGCGTGTCACAGTACAAAATAGTTACCATCTGTAACAATTTGCTGTAGATTTAAGGTGTAAGAGACCCACGCCAACATCATCATATATAACATTTTTTGCTATGAGTCTGCACTTTTAATGCGTTTATGTGGTTGTGTGTGTGTGTACCTATATGTTATGCACACCCAACCTAACCTGACCTATCTTAACCAAGAATTCAGTACTTATATTCAACTCCTCATGCTTATGTAAGATATTTCTTTAAGTGATTTATGCTCTATACATATCCACTTTGCTCGACATTTTTGTCAATCATTAGCAGATCGAATACACTCTTCCAATTTTGATTCAGCATTTTTCGTCCATTTTTTCATAGGTATATTATGTAATTGTTTAAATGTTATAGGTATGTATAAGTCACTGAAAGAAATTTCTTACATAAGCATGATGAGTTGAATATAAGTACAGAATTCTTGGTTAAAATAGGTTAGGTTAGGCTGGGTGTGCACAACATATAGGTACCCACTCACCTACACAAACGCATGAAAGTTGCAGACTCATAGCACAAGATGCTACATATGATGATGTTGGCGTGGGTCTCTCACATCTTAAACTTACAGCAAATTGTTACAGATGGAAACTGTTTTATAGTGTGACACGCGAAAATAAATACAAGGTCATTCGTTTGTGCAGAACTGGATACACGTAGGAATAACTTGTAACAATCAATCCATCTAAGATTACAAATGGCGCCTCTCAGCTAACTAATATGGGTCAGGAGTGACAACGAAATAAATAACATATATGTTAAAGTTATATTTAGAGTCGTGTGGAGGGCTTCATATGTATATATCAAAGATTGAATACCATACATAAGGTTAGGTTAGGTTAGGTTTTTGATGAGTATAAATAACATGTAAAAGTGATGTAGAATTGTGTAAAAATAAATCAAGAATCATATGAAAATAACTATAACAACCAAACAAACGATGTTATTTACATATGAAAATGAATGAAAATTGCTAAATCAAAATTGGAGGTGAGTATCAAAACTGCAAAGGATAAATCGAAATGTAGAGTCGAGTGGAGATATTTGTTATCCATTAATCCTAAAAGACTGAAAAAATCATATGTAAGCATTAAAAGTCGATCGATAATACATAATTATTGGTTAGAAAAGGTTTTCACGTGTAGAGTTGTTTAAGAATGGAACAAACTTCCACCGCAGAGTGTAAACAGCAAAACAATCAAGACGTTTAAATTGCGGCTCAATAATTTCTACACAAATCGACGATAAAGAGCTAAACCGTAAATTTCTTGATGTTTCAAAAACAGAAATAACACATGAAGCTCCCTTTGACGTTCTACTCCAGAACTAATCGTCTTGCTATCAAAAAGCCACCTAGTTTGGCCCAATAGGTCTGTTGTTATCTTCATACACTTGTAAACACTTATAAACTATTTTCTTCCATATACAATGTCGTTAAGATCTGTTGATCTGTTGGGTGCACTGTTCAGTGCACCAAACACCTTACCCCCTAGCTTCCAAAAATCCAGCCTTCTCCACTTGTTAGCCCAGTTACTCAAGCCACCGAACTTCCTTCAAAAACTCTTCATTTAGGGGATACTGTGTCTGCTCGCTTAGACATTCCTTTGAACATCTCATTAGGTTACTCGCGGCTTCCCCCTCTCACACACATGAACATCTCATTAGGTTACTCACTGCTTCCCCCTCTCACACACATGAACACCTAATTAGGTTACTCGCTGCTTCCCCCTCTCACACACATGAACCTCTCATTAGGTTACTCACTGCTTCCCCCTCTCGCACACATGAACATCTCATCAGGTTACTCACTGCTTCCCCTCTCTCACACACATGAACATCTAATTAGGTTACTCGCTGCTTCCCCCTCTCACACACATGAACATCTCATTAGGTTACTCGCTGCTTCCCCCTCTCACACACATGAACATCTCATTAGGTTACTCGCTGCTTCCCCCTCTCACACACTGCCAAACTCCGACACTAGCCCACACAACTCCTCCAAATCATCCGTTAATATTAACTGACTGAACTGCCAATCCGCCCATTTACTCCTAATAGCTCTAAGCGGCGACCCATTACAATTGCATTCACATATCTGACCATTTCACCCCTGTAGTAATAGAACAGATAGGGAGATATGACGTCACCATGTTTTAATCACACTCTCACTGTGAATCAAACACTCATCTCGCTTCCCACTCTGACGCTTGCTCTGCAGTCGATATAGAAACCCTGGACCGCTTTCAACAAATTTTTCAGAGTTAAGATACAAAAGTGACCATAGAGGGAAAATCAATTGTATCACTTGCCAGAATCATGGTCAACGTGATTATTTTTAGCCCTTCAGCGCATCGTCAGCTACAGTCTATTCATAGGGCATTCAAAACAGTAATAATTTTTCTACTTTGCGCAGGCTTTTCCGATACTGCCTTTGCTACTCAAGCGTTTTGTGTTTCTCACCGCATGAAATAAGTGACTACCACTGTGCTGGCAACAGGTCTGAAGTAGTGCGATGTGGAGTTGGGGCTTTTGTAGAAAATGTCTAAGTTCCATTTGTATCTAATGAATGCCGTTTGTGTGCCTTTGTGACACATTTAAGTTTTCAATTTTGATTTGGGGTTCATTGGTGGTGCAAGAAGTGGCGGTGGGGCTGCTGGGTGTGGGGGTGGGAGAGCAGGCCATGCGTGTGTAGATCGGGAAGTGTGTAAGGGCACGGGTTACGCCGCGGGTCGTGGTCCGTCGGAACTGGCGAGGCAGCAGTACGCCAGTCAGGGTGTACAGGGGAATGAGAGGGGTTGTGAATGGTGTCGAGTGAGGGTGCGAGATGAAAAGTAGTATTGTTAAGATCGTAGTAATGTTGTAGGTAAGAGCGAACAGATGCACTGCCAGCTATGGGGCATGTTTCAATGGCTGTCTACACCACATAATTCTTTTGTGTAGTATGTCCACGCCCCGCATCAACACAAAACTGCGCCAACGCTGCGCATGTCAGCGAAACCGCAGGTGGGACATTAGAAGTATTCTATGTCACAGGCTAAAAATGAAGGAACGACAGTGTATGTTCAATTTTCATTGTAGAAGAAACATTAAACATTTGTTGCGGCTCTGGTGAATGGTGTCATGACGTTGGTCAAGAAGTCAGGCAGCGTAACGACTGCGTCCACGACAACGTCAGCGACGACGACGTGAACAAGGACGGTTGAGGGTCATTCACAGTTTTATAGACGCCGCTACCGCGAGAAGGCCGTCCTACGATGATCCACTCGACGCTCGCAGGACAGCAGGAGAGCATAATCGAATATACCCACTATCAACAGATGGTGTCAGCTAAATTGTGCAGTATCAAAGTCGCGTTTACAAGAAGTTGTAAAATGGATTAGTAACTCAACAGGATCTTGTCCTGGTAAAGAAATGTTGAGTAAGAATGTGAGGCGTTCATTGATTCGTTGTTGAGAGGTGAGACAAATGCGTGTGGTGTGCTGAGTGGGTGGGTGTAGAGAAATAACTACGAGTGGTGGAAGGATGAGGTCAAACTGGCGGAAGGTGGAGGCTTATGACTATTAGAGAGAGTCGAGAAGTAGGTGGAGCGGGTGGTGATGAGAGCTTAGAGGGACGCTGATACCAGGTGGAGCAGACAGTTGAGCCAAAATGCTGAGGAGAACAAAACAATGCTCTGGCAAGAGGTGAAGGGGGAGGGAAAGAGGGAAATCTGTAAGGAGGAGGCGACGAAAGATGATAACGGCCGGTTATTGTGGGCGAATGGTGATGTTTCAAGGAGAGGGGTCTAGTATTTTGACAGGTTGTTAATGATTACGGAGGTCAGAGAAGCTGATATTATTGCTCTGGGTGGTGGTGCAGGGCTTCCTGTCATGACAGAGAGACTTGTTGCTGGCATTACCAAGAAAAAAAAAGGCAGGAGGCGGAAGAAGTGATGGAAGCAGGGAAATAAACTGGTTTGGGCGGCGTTGCGACTGACTGCCTGAAGTTGGATGGAATACCGATTGTCGAATGATTGGTGAGGCTACTGAATCTTTGATTTGTATAGATTATAGTGCCAACCGATTGGCGCAGTTAACATTGTTCCGCTGTTTTAGGGCAAAAGGAAATAAACATGAACGCTGCAACTTGAAAGATATCAGTCCGTTATGTGTTGACGGTTAGTTGTACAGGAGGGTGCTGATTGACAGGAGTAAAGGCCAACCGGATGGGCGATTGGCGAGGAACAGAGTAGCTTCAGGAGTGGCAGAGGACGTGCCGATCTGATTTTTGATGTGAGGCAAGTCTGTCGGATGAAATTTGTGGAAATTGGTTCAGAGTCTCTACGTTGGCAGCAGAAAATGTGCCTTAGTGGGGAGCGAGTTGAGTGCATGGTACATAGTGACAGTGGGTCTGAGGCAAGGCTGCGTGATGTATCCCTGGCTGTTCAATCTCTACATAGACGGAGTGTTCCGAACGGTGAATGCGAGTGTAATGAGTCAAAGCTTAGAATTGTTGGGAGTAAATAAACGGAGTTAGCAATTGAGTCAGTTTCTGTTTGCGGACGATGCGGGACTTGTGACAGATTCGGAGGACAAATTGTGTAGGCTAGTAACGGTGTTTGGTATATTGTGTGAGAGGAGGAAGCAGCGGGTTAAGGAAGTTGAACGTTAAGTATCGAGATGATCGAGGAATGTCGAAATAAGCAGAAATAGTATATACAAAATTGAAAAGTTATTGTTGGAAATGCAGTGTCTGATGTACCTGGGCTCTCCTGTAGCGTGAAGTAGCGAATAAAGGATGAAAACTGTTGGGTGCATTGTTTTGAGTCATAGGACATTGGGTATGGAAGCAAAGATAGGGTTGTATGATGGGGTTATCGTCCCGACTATGATCTACGAAGCTGAGACTTAAGGGGTGAGAGCAGAAGGAAGAAAAAGGTGGAATGTTTTCGGGATCAAATGTCTGATGGGCATGACTGAAGTGACGCTGAGAGACAGGATCAACACGTGATTCAAATCAGAACGGGGATGATGAAGTCCAAGGACTGTCTTGCTTCACGTTTTTTTGATGGATCGGGCACATGATGAGGATGGACCGAAGTTTGGGTGGAAGAATTGCATGAATCAATCGTTAAGAACATGAGACTTAGCTGTGGAAGTAGCGAGAGAGCGCACAATTGATTGTCATGAGGGGAGAATGGTTGTAAATGGATGTGGTTTGGCACTGCAATGACGTGCTTTCCCCTATTTTGCTTCTTGTTGAGAAACGGGATGGTTGTGGGTGGGGAAAGGCCCGGTTACTGTGATGCAGCAGGGGGTAAACCAGTTACTGCTGTCGAGCCCTGCTGCTGACACTCCTGATGTCGTCCCTCACTCCTGATCTGAAGTGTGACTTGCGCTGTCTCTTGGTCAGGGAGAGGAGTACGAGACACGCCTTGCCGTTGGCTTCTCCCCACCTTTTTCTGGCCAATTCGGCCTAGTGTCTGTGTCGTGTCGATACTAAATTGGAACATCTAATCGAAAGTTTAAATTGATCAACATGTTTTTTGAAGCCAAATCCAAATGAATATTTGTATGTGTGTCGAAGAACAGAACGTATGATGTTTATCAATTTCCATATCAAATAATCACACAACAGTTTTCAAAAAGCAGGATGGTGGCTTTGGTCATTTGGTTTCCGGAAGGATGTATTTAGTTGCTATGGCTCAGTTGAAGGAACGGCACCATGGTTTGGGACTGCAACAAGGTATGCTAGTTACTCAGTCCTAGTAATCAGATTTGGATTATCTGTGCACGCAATAGAACACCGTTGCAACAGATGGTGCCAAATCCCACAACCCCAATACAGGTCTTGTCCATAAATAGATAACAGAGTAGGAAATTCCCTTCTACCTGCTTGTGGCGTGGTCATTTCTGGACTATATGACAACGTCAACAAGCAGGCAGGTGGTAAATACGTGATTCGATTAGAATTGGAACGTCAGCTGTTCTATGAAGCATCGTCCTTCGGCAACACTAGCGTACCTTTATATTACTAGCATGAGCGAAGTCACAGTGCGTACCATAGATCAGATCACGGGCTGCATCGCCAACAGAGGACTGAGGTGAGGATAGCGAGCGGCCCAGTGGGCCGCGTGGGTCAGTTGTTTACTCAGGGGGGAGGAGCAGAGGGCGGTGGGGGACGACAACTGACAATAATACAAATATTTTAACCGACCATACTTCCCAGACAACATTGATACTAGACCGCCCATCCCATGTGGAGTTTTCGGGTTGCGAGCCAACATGAAGTGGGAGGTAGACAATTAGTGGTGTTTCTAACCGTTCCTTGCAAGCGGTAACCGTTCTGAGCTCAGTCAGTGAGTCCCCCCCCCCCTCTCCCTTCCTTTCCCTCCCTTTCGGCCCCCTGTCTCCAGGCCCCTTACACTGCAAATCAGCCCGTAGTCTGTCAGATGCGGTAACGTCATTTCGTCTCGATGTTTGCTGAACAATGCATGGCATACGCGGATGATTGCTAGCTAAGTCAAATCCACCCAAGTCTGAAACAACGCACGGTAATGTGCTGGCGTTTCGGTCCACTGCCTTGCATACGTTTGCTTAAGTTTTCCTTCTGCGGACTCATGTAAAGTTCTTTCTAGCATATTTTTAAAGCCACCCATATTTGGAAATTGATCGGCTGCTGCGATCGCAAGGCGAGAGGTTTCTCCCGACAAATCAGATGACGAGCAGAAAGAGACGGTGATGAAAGGACTCACAGAGCATTGGACTTAAACCAAAGCACCGGATAGTTGCTATTCTATTGATCACGCATTCAAAATTCTCTTATTGCCACTAGGCGAGATAAGAATTCTCTTATTGCCACTAAACAGATAAACGTTACCTGTAAATAAGGTGTCATATTCATGTGTAGTGGCAAAACGCAGGACAAACGCGGCATTGTCGTCAACAGTGAGATATGGAATTTCACAACATAATACATTTCAAATGTAACTTACGAGACGAGACGCTACAACCTTGGGCACTCCAAAACCCGAACACACGAACAGCAGGTGGGGAAAAGAAACGACGGAAAGTTTGTCACGAACATGTTATTCCTAGAATCTGATAAACTTGATAAGCTGAAATTATTTATTCACTCAACCAACGTCCGATATCATCGGTTGCAATGTAGCAGGTAAAGATAACTGATAATCAACGATATATTTGATCCGTGTAGATTTTCAATTGATTGCCCATGAATACTCCATACTGGGTTTGTGAAGAACAAACACCTCATGCTAAGAATTTGAAATAATGAACAACACGTGATCATGCAGCCAAATATGCTCATTCACGTGTTGAAATTATTTCAAAAATGTAAGTTATAAGTTAATAGCCTTACTTGTTCAAATCATGAATTGGCAGGATTATTTCTACCCTCTAAAAACTGTTTGTCATGCCAACCGATCAACAGCCCTTTAAATAACATCAACGGGATTTTCCTAAATCACACTAATTTCATTCTACGCAACATTGCACTTGTTGATTTGTTCAAGATCGACATCTCATTGTTACTTTTTGTTACATTTTTTCATTACATTTCTTGAATCCGCACACGGGCAATCGGTGGAGAAGAATGTGAGGAATAGACCCTGGTTGTTTACGAATCTTGTCTTTGTAACGTTCTCGTTATGTAGTAATTATATTTTATTTCGCACATAAGTAAGACGCGATGCGACACTCAACGCAGTATTTGCTTCGTGCGAAACTATCCAACATTTGGCACCTCACCCCTAAAAGATGCTTCTTAGCGTAACGGTGCATTGATGTGAGCAGTTTACTTGGGGGCCTTTCGAAGCATTTTTTCCAACAATAACCTTATAGCGTTGTGTGCCATTTATTTTTCAGGAGTGAATGCGGCCTATTGATCAATAAATCTGCACGAACTGACGCATAACAAACATTACTTCAAGTATCAGTGGGATACAATGGAATACAAACTATAAGATCAGCCGACGTCGCTTGGCACAATGTGCGACAGTGGCCGGAGCTAATGATAGAGTGTGTGATGAAAATTGTAGCTAACCGACGTGCGTCTTTTTGTTCTGGACGGGGAGTCATGAACACATGGAGCCTCGGATCATTGGAAGAATTATAACATTTTAGCTAAAGCAGATACAAGCAAATTATGAGCATCGATCTCTGTTATTACTTGAATCGCTAACGCAATCTAGAATCACTAAGCACGACCAAGCACTAATACAGTTTACTAGTAATAGTGGAGAAACACACAGTACCGATAGCAAGCTGAAACACCAGCTGCTGATCGTTCGATTTGTCAAAAGTTGTAATATTTCCGTCATGAATACAATATCTTGCGCCGTTCAGTTTTGCTAAAACACAGAAGCAACATTGGACGGAGAGTGCACCAATGTCGATTCCTCTTAGAAACACTTCCCCACCTCACCGATGTGGTTTCTGCCTCACCGATTCGGTTCCCACCGCACCGATTTGGTTCCCACCTCACCGATTGGGTTCCCATCTCCTTGATGTGGTTCCCACCTCACCGATGTGGTTCTCACCTCACTGATGTGGTTCCCACCTCACCGATGTGTTTCCATCCTCACCGATGTGGTTCCCACCTCACCGATGTGGTTCCCACCTCACCGATGTGTTTCCCAACTCACCGATGTGGTTCCCACCTCACCGATGGGTTTCCCACCTCACCGATGTGTTTCCCACCTCACCGATGTGTCTCCCACCTCACCGATGTGGTTCCCACCTCCCCGATGTGGTTCCCACCTACACAGATGGTATCCTTACAATAATGTAAGGCAAGCAAACATCTGATGATGGTAATTACGTATTTATCTTTACGTGACGAGGTACTTTTCTAAACCGATGCACGGCTACCGCCGAACTCTTTTCTGCTTTAAGTCTAATTTGTTCCACGTCAACCGAACCAATTGCTATTGTTGTAGTAAGCTGCCCCTTTCAATGAATGGGTTGGCCTTTATATCGACGCTAACCAAAGTGTATCAGAGGTGAAAGAATCCGAATAAAAAGTAAACCGAATTGAAAGTAGAAAAAAACTAGACCATCTGCCATCTACTCATTGACGAGCAAAGCCTCAACATGAAACCGGCATACTTCAAAATAAAATACCAAAATCAGGGCTTTTGTGAAAAAACAAATAATAAGGGAAAAGGAACAAGCTGGGTATGATCTGGAGGAACGACTAAGTGTGATGTAAAACTAAAGTAAAACAAAGGAGAAAAAAATGTGGTTGGAGACCCCATTCAAACAGCTGAAAACTAACTTACATCACAAAAGATATCAGTGACTGCCTTGCAGTCTGTCCTGAGTGAGGGGGGTGAGCTAAAGCGCAGTCTGTCCTGAGTGAGGGGGGCGAGCTTAAGCTCAGTCTGTCCTGAGTGAGGGGGGCGAGCTAAAGCGCAGTCTGTATTGAGTGAGGGGGGCGAGCTAAAGCGCAGTCTGTCCTGAGTGAGGGGGGCGAGCTAAAGCGCAGTCTGTATTGAGTGAGGGGGGTGAGCTAAAGCGCAGTCTGTCCTGAGTGAGGGGAGCGAGCTAAAGCGCAGTCGGCCCCGAGTGAGGGGGGCGAGCTAAAGCGGACAGATCCAGGCTTCTATGTCCCAGGAATAGTTTTCGACTTAGTTCCTTCCACCACAACCGAGGGGGTTATTATTCAGCTTCCTCGCTTCAACCTCCCCCAAAGTTTTTTTTCTTTTTTCCCTACTCCATAGTCAGAAACCACTTTGTTCTCCTGGTGCGAGGGGAAAGGAAACGCCTCGGTTCTCCTCACCCAT
Source organism: Gammarus roeselii (assembly GCA_016164225.1). NCBI lineage: Eukaryota > Metazoa > Arthropoda > Malacostraca > Amphipoda > Gammaridae > Gammarus > Gammarus roeselii. Next base: position 11,060 of record SDVV010006943.1, read on the forward strand.
GACCAGGGTTAGTGGTATTCTATCCCCCGCGTTGTCGTCAACCCTCCCCATTCCATAGTATCTACTACGATTCCTCCCTACCAGTCCACCATTGCATGCATAGCAGCACAAAAACTAGTCGTGCAGGTGTATTACCCTTTCCCACCCTTCCCCCCCCCTTCTCCCCCCCCCGAAGCAAACGGATCTTGCGACCTATCTATGACCTCATCCTTCCTTGCCGTAATTAAACTGCAGTTGAGCGAGCGTAATTTGCACTTACTTGCTTGATGTGGACTCTAGGATAACAGAATTCAGAGGTTAATCGAAAATTCGTGGATTTTGAATCAGATTCCCATGTTATTTTGTGGATTCATTATTTTGGTCAGAGAAAAGGCGAGAGAAGAAGGGCGTAATTTGATCGCATATTCAATAATATTGACTTCAGTGGATTTTGAATTAGATTCAAATGTTATTTTTGTAGATTCATTATTCTGGGCAGAGAAAAGGCGAGAGAAGAAGGGCGTAATTTGATCGTATATTCAATAATACTGACTTTAGAGGGAGGACAGAACTCTTCAATGTCACATCGTAGTTTTGGACAGAAAGAGGTCCCTAGCAGATGTTCCACTGATTTTCTTACCTATTCCCTACAGACTCCATACCGATTTCCGATCCCGGTAAACCTGCAGATCGTGACGCGCACCTCAACATTCCCGGACTTCTTCATGGAAAGCAGGGAGACCCACAACGACCTGTCATATCCTCTATCAGCAGCTGGCCTCAGCTTTCTTTTGTACAGGCTGATTGGTATTTTATCGTCATCTCCCTGTCTCCATCTCCAGGCGTTGTCATCGACTAAAGGGAAGTGGAGAAGCCATAATCACATGACCGACATACTGCACGTATACTAGCAACACATGTTATAATATGTAGAGCTTCAGTTTCTCAATGCGTGAGAAACTAGTGCACGTCTGATCTACATATATTAGTGTTACCTGATGGCGAACCTGCTTTGAATATTTTGCAACTCTGTTGCAACTGTTGCAAGTGTTTGTAGCAAACCGCCGATTTCCACAGAATATGTGATTCATTTGCCGTGCAGCCGTCTTTAAGTAGCTCTTATTTGCGCTTGCATGCCAACAGGAAACCCTGAGCATCCTATGTGTGGCATCGATAGAGCCATATGCTTACTCTCTTGCTCGTCTGAGGGCTGCTTTTAGCACGGAGATACTTGAAGAATTTGAGGCGAGGTCTAAATTCTCGAGAACGGCGAAATTACTCATGTGATAAAAACAAGAAACCAGAGGAACACGGCCCTGAAAGGGGAGCAAAATGTAGAGCTGTACCCTCATTGAAGAGTTGTCTCATGTCTTTTTGTCGGGTTTTCGTAACTTGGAGTTAGCAAGTGCATTTAGAACTAGCATCAAATTTGACCACTAAGCCGGGAGAAGATGAACGTCATAGAATTCTCGATAACGGTAACATTGAATGTTGCAATGCTGTTAGATCCCTACAGCTCTGGCTCATAGGCTTCTGTTCTCAGTGTTTATGTTGGTTTATGTCTTTCCCCACATGAAGGGATTTTAAACGTTGCTGGTCCTCAATATTAAATACGATAATTTCGAATATTTTGCCGGAACAATACGATACACATTCGAGGCCTAATTAACGACATTGGAATGTTGCTGGTCCTCATTATTAGGTACGGTAATTTCGAATATTTTGCCGGTACAATACGATACACATTCGAGGTCTAATTAATGGCGTTGGAATGTTGCTGGTCCTCATTATTAGATACGATAATTTCGAATATTTTGCCGGTACGAAACGATTCACATTCGAGGCCTCATTAACGACGTTAGAATGTTGCTGGTTCTTCTCATTCAAATTTAGGTTCTGTTCTATTGCGATTTATTACATATGATTATTGCAAATTAATTTGTTATGTAAGGATACACAATCGTGATTTAATCAAAGATGTTTCGCTCTGCTGCTCCTCATCCAAATGTATGTGCAATGATTGCAATTGTTTCAGTGCTCTCAATAATTAAATACTATCTTCATTTGAGATGCACCCGTTCAATGAAATACCACACTAGAAATCACGGGTTCCTTTGATCTTCCTACACTCTAGAGTCTGATAATATCACACCACACGTGAGTCAATAACCCCTTTACCACCTTTAGCTGCGATTACCTACTTAAGGTCTTACATAACCCCTTTACCACCTTTAGCTGCGATTACCTACTTAATGTCTTATATAACCCCTTTACCACCTTTAGCTGCGATTACATACTTAAGGTCTTATATAACCCCTTTACCACCTTTAGCTGCGATTACCTACTTAATGTCTTATTTAACCCCTTTAACACCTTTAGCTGCGATTACCTACTTAATGTCTTATATAGAAACCATTACACTGGTCATTCCAACCTTCTTGGCTCCAGCAATGTTAACCATAACACTGGTCATTCCAACCTCCTTGGCTCCAGCAATGTTAACCATTACACTGGTCATTCCAACCTCCTTGGCTCCAGCAGTGTTAACCATAACACTGGTCGTTCCAACCTCCTTGTCTCCAGCATTATTAACCATAACACTGGTCATTCCAACCTCCTTGGCTCCAGCAGTGTTAACCATAACACTGGTCATTCCAACCTCCTTGGCTCCAGCAGTGTCAACCATAACACTGGTCATTCCAACCTCCTTGGCTCCAGCAATGTTAACCATTACACTGGTCATTCCAACCTCCTTGGCTCCAGCAGTGTTAACCATAACACTGGTCATTCCAACCTCCTTGTCTCCAGCATTATTAACCATAACACTGGTCATTCCAACCTCCTTGGCTCCAGCAGTGTTAACCATAACACTGGTCATTCCAACCTCCTTGTCTCCAGCAATATTAACCATAACACTGGTCATTCCAACCTCCTTGGCTCCAGCAGTATTACCCATAACACTGGTCATTCCAACCTCCTTGGCTCCAGCAGTATTAATCATAACACTGGTCATTCCAACCTCCTTGGCTACAGCAGTGTTAACCATAACACCGATTATCCCAACCTCCTTGGCTCCAGCAGTGTTAAACATAACACCGATCATCCCATCCTCCTTGGCTCCAGCAGTGTTAACCATAACACCGATCATCCCAACCTCCTTGGCTCCAGCAGTGTTAACCATAACACTGGTCATTCCAACCTCCTTGGCTCCAGCAGTGTTAACCGTAACACCGATCATCCCAACCTCCTTGGCTCGAGCAGTGTTAACCATAACACTGGTCATTCCAACCTCCTTGGCTCCAGCAGTGTTAACCATAACACTGGCCATTCCAACCTCCTTGGCTCCAGCAGTGTTAACCGTAACACCGATCATCCCAACCTCCTTGGCTCCAGCAGTGTTAACCATAACACTGGTCATTCCAACCTCATTGGCTCCAGCAGTGTTAACCATAACACTGGTCATTCCAACCTCCTTGGCTCCAGCAGTGTTAACCATAACACTGGTCATTCCAACCTCCTTGGCTCCAGCAGTGTAAACCGTAACACCGATCATCCCGACCTCCTTGGCTACAGCAGTGTTGTCAGGAGCGCGTTTCATGCACGTAACATAAGGCCACGTACGTAATATCGGGCCCCAAGTGGGCTCTAGTTTGCGGTTTGACACGCTACGTGTTACAAATCAATAGTGATCTATCTATACTGGAAACACTATGATAATGCTTCTACAGTATTAGTCAGTACTGATCTATCAGATATAGATCACTTTGGAGAAAACAGTGAAACAAGCACATTGGTCACTAAGGTTCTTTTATCTTAAAATCTCCAATTGGTATAGATTGCTTCACTATTTCAGCTCGACTGGTTGAACTTCACTCCTGAGATGGACATTTATAATTTATATACAAATTTACCACTTGGGATATAATCCCAAGCCAAATATCTTCACTGCACTGCAATCTAAATATTGTTAAATTTGCTCCATTCCAACAATTTTCCGAGTCTCTCAGACATGTTTTTTCTTTGCGATGTTCCGTATTCAAAACCATATAACTGAAATGTTATAGTCCTAATCATCTAACCCTCGTGAAATCTCTAATCATTTTCTTTGTTTTCTTTCCATAGTATAGACGTAAATGACACATCAATATGTGAGTGTGTATACGATTTGTAGATAGAGAGCATACAGGTTTATTTGAGCTCACACATATGTAAAGGATATTTTGGAGTGTGTACACTCCATCTTGACCGATCGCAGGTCAGCCACTATCCCCAGTTAATATATTATAGACGATATACTGTTCGGAATGAACCTACAATATAATAAAATACCTGGTGCTGCAATCACTTCAGATCTATAATTTTTTAAGTAACATTGAACACAAAATTTAATTTCATATCGGAGGTTTAAAATAAATCTCTATTCTCAAAGGTTTTGACGACTCTTCGATTCTGTTTTTCTTTGAAACATCGAGGGAAGTAATTCTTATATTGAGTGTAGTCATGATGTGGCAGAGAGTGGAAAATTCAACATATAAAAATAATTTGGTACCTAGAAATTAGTGGTTTCAAAATTTATGGAATCCCATCACAATCAATTATAATAAAATATCTTGGTAAATTCAGTTGTCCTTGCAATTAAATTTTAACTCAAAAAATACATCGAGGGAAGCTGATATACGAGGGGAACAGACCGGCTGCGTCCGATTTGATGTATTGACCATTTTAGTTCGTTTTATATATATTGGAACTGTTTGGTGTACCGGTATTTTTTCAGCATGCTTCTTCAGAGTAATCGGAACATTCAGAAATTATTCGAGTTTAATACATGTCATGTTAATGTCAAGTTGCTCTGGCATATCGGGTATTTTTCCTGCATTTACTAAAAATGTGGCCTAATATAAAACAAAAGAATTTCGTGCCTTTCCGTGAACTGACTAACAAAAAAATTATGATTGGGAGTGGATTGTTCGACAAATAATGGAAATCGGAAGAATCCATTCAATTACTTGAGAGAATGTTTGGCACAGTTCCCACCATCATTTGCTACAACTGAAGGTATACTGCACAATTTCCTGTCACACTTGACTTTATTTGTATATAAATAACGATTAAGAAGAATGCAGCAGGTCGTAGTGTTAATTTAACATACTACATCAATGCCATCACAGATAGAGGCAAATAAGACACTTCTTTTAAGAGCATGTGTGCTAACTGATTGCTTTATTTTATGGTACACATGCCGCCTTCCTGTTTAAAATAATGTACCTTCACTTCACGCGTTTCGCTCTTGACCTCGTGAACCGTGTCCCGTCTTGGCTAGGAATCTAATTTACTCCGAGTACTGCAGGATATCGTACGAAGTCCTTCGAGGATTGTGAACAAATAAAGTAGGAGGATTGGGTCGAATCGGCGGAGTTGGTTATGAGATTGCGTTCTAAAAAATATCATGGATTTTATCAGCAAGTTCCTTTAATAAGGCGAGTTACAAAGCATTTCAGTGATAGAAATCAGGAATTATGTGTAATAAGCAATGCAACTTACACTTATGCCAATGGTATGCATCGTTGTATTAAAGTGTTTCGGTCTCAGGTATCTGTCTGAATATTCTATGTTATTTGTAATATTGCGTTCTTCATGACCATCTAAATCCGATAGCTGCATCAATGTTCAGACAAAGGAACTTCAGCTACCGTTTATGCATTATCCAAAGCTATATTATGAAAGCATGGGAATACATACAAAGCATTCAATATTCTGACATTTCTGTGTTTGAACAGTTAGGTTTCAACGACACTACTTATCGCCTCAATTAGAGTGTTGACTTGAGCATTGATTTAAAAAGACATCTAACGAGAGATAGCAGTCCATCTGACACACGGCAAGCAACCGAGATTCGTCCCACTAACGCCTATCCAACCCACGGCAAGCAACTTACTCCCGTTCCAGCCTGCTGCAAGCCACTGACTGTGTGCCCAGAGCACAAGAAAACAACAGACGCCGGTCCCAGCACACAGCAAGCCACTGCCGCCCATCTCAGCATAAGAAAGCCACTAACTCCGTCCACCACACGGCAAGTCACTAACGTCAGCCTTAGCACATGCACGGCAAGCGGATGACGAGGATTGTAGTACAAGGCAAGCCACTGCCGCCCGTCCCAGCACACGGCAACAGACTAATGCCCGTCCCAGAAGGCAAGCCACTGACACCCGTCCCAGCACGCGTTCTGCAGCTAACGCCCATCCCAGAGTTTGATAAGCCTTTGACGCCGTGCCAGCACGCGGCGAGACACTGACGTCCTCATGAACACACGGTATACCACTGACGCCCGTCCCGGAACGTAACTAGCCGCGGACACCCGTCATAACACGCGAACAAGCCGCTGACGCTCGTCCCCCAAACAGCAAACCACTGACGTTCGTACCAGCACGAACCAAGCCCTGACGCCCGTCCCAGTAAATGACAAGCCACTGACGTCCGTCCTAGCACGTGGTTAGCCACTGACCCAGTCCCAACACACAGCAAGTCCCTGACACCCGTCTCAGAACATGGCAGCTCACGGACACCCGTCATAGCACCCCTCAACACCAGACGACCGTCACATTATACGGACAGGCCACTGACGCCCGTCTCAGCACATAACACACCATGGCCGTGCGGCTCCCAATTCCATATAAAAACCACGGAATCTAGCATAAGCAGCTTAGAAACTCTCCTCCCCGCTCGCTTGGTCAGATTTATAATGTATTGGGAACCCCGGAATGGCTTTGCCGTACAAGGAGAGGATAGCAGGCCGTGTTACGCTTCCTGATTCACGGTAAGCCTACTTTGACTATGAATGTTGGTACTGATACCGACACCGATATTTATTTTGGTTAGTGCCGACAGTCAGATATTTTACATACCAATAATCAGGCTTTGACATTTCATCTACGGCTGTAAATCAGCAGTTCTGATAATTGGCAAATTGTTGGGGGGCAAATTCCAATTTACTGAAAAAAACGTAGAACTATTTCAACCCGATCATGTGAATTTTTATAAAATTCTGTATTCTGAATATA
>SDVV010006944.1:0-18096 GCA_016164225.1 Gammarus roeselii
GTCAGCCACACCCTCCTAAGGAGCCATTGTCTCACCTCGCTCCCACTCTGACACGTCAGTCACACCCTCCTAAGAAGTCATTGTCTCACCTCGCTCAAACTCTGACACGTCAGTCACACCCTCCTCAGAAGCCATTGTCTCACCTCGCTCCCACTTGGAACGTCAGTCACACCTTTCTCAGAAGAGATTGTCGAACCATGCTCCCACTATGGCACTTCAGTCACATCCTTCTCAGAAGCAGTTGTCTCACCTCACTCCCAATCTGGCACGTCAGTCCCACACTCCTCAGAAGTCATTGTCTCACCTTGCTCCAACTCTGACACGTCAGCTTCACCCTCCTCAGAAGCCATTATCTCACCTCGCTCCCACTCTGGCACATCAGTCACACCCTCCTCAGAAGCTATTGCCTCACCTCGCTCCCACCCAGGCACGTCAGTGTCCAAAGAAGCCATTGTCTCACTCCGCTCTTATTCTAGCACGTCAGTCACACCCCCCTTGGTAGCTATTGTCTCACCTCGCTTCCACTCTGGCACGTAAGTCCCACCCCCCCTCAGAAGCCATTGTCTCACCTCGCTCCCACTCTGGCATGTCTGTCATACCCTCCTAAGAAGCCGTTGTGTCACCTCGCTCCCACTCTGGCACGTCAGTCACACCCTCCTCAGAAGAGATTGTCGAACCACGCTCCTACTATGGTACGTTAGCTACACCCGCATAAGAAGCCATAGTCGCACCACGCTCTCACTCTGACTCGTCAGTCACACCCTCCTCAGAAGCCATTGTCTCACCTCGCTCTCACTGTGGCACGTAAGTCACACCATCTTCGGAAGCTATTTTCTCACCTTGCTCCCACTCTGGCACGTCAGTCACACCCTCATCAGAAGCCACTGTCTCACCTCGCTCCCACTATGGCACGTCAGTCACACCCTCCTCAGAAGCCATTGTCTCACCTCGCTTTAACTCTGGCACGTCAGCCACACCCTCGTAAGAAGCCATTTTTCACCTCACTCTCACTGAGGAACGTCAGTCAAACCCTCCTTAGAAGCCATTGTCTCACCTCGCGCCCACTCAGGCACGTCAGTCACACCCGCCGAGGAAAGCTAATGTCTCACCTCGATCCCACTCAGGCACGTCAGCCACACCTTCCTAAGAAGGCGTTTTCTCACATCGCTCCCACTCTGGTACGTCAGTCACACCTTCCAAAAAAGTAATTGTCTCACCTCGCTCTCAATTTATCACGTCAGTCACACTCTCCTAAGAAGCCATTGTTTCACTTCGCTCCTGCTCTGACACGTCAGACACACCCTCCAAAGAAGCCATTGTCTCACCTCGCTCCCCTTCTGAAACGTCAGTCATACCATCCTCAGACCCCAATGTCTCACCTCGCTCTGACTCTGGCACATCAGTCACACCCTCCTCAGAAAAGATTGTTGAACCACGCTTCCACTATGGCACGTAAGTCACACCCTCCTAAAAAGCCATTGTCTCACCTCGCTCCCACTCAAGAGCGTCAGCCACACCCTCCGTAGAAGCCATTGTCTCACATCGCTCCCACTCTGGCTCGTCAGTCACACCTTCCAAAGAAGTAAATGTCTCACCTCGCTCCCAATTTGGCACGTCAGTCACACCCTCCTAAAAAGCCATTGTTTCTCCTCGCTCCCACTCTGACATGTCAGTCACACCCTCCTCACAACCCATTGTCTCATCTCGCTTCCACTCTGGCACGTCAGTCACACCCTCCTAAGAAGCTATTGTCTCACCTCGCCCCCTTTCTGACACGTCAGCCACACCTTCCTCAGTAGCCATTGTCTCACCTCGCTCCCACTCTGGCACGTCAGTCACACCCTCCTAAGAAGCCATTGTCTCACCACGCTCCCACTCTGACACGTCAGTCATACCCAACAAAGAAGCCATTGTCTCACATCGCTCCCACTCTGGCACGTCAGTCACACCCTTCTTAGAAGCAATTGTCTCACCTCGCTCCCACTCTGATACGTCAGTCACATCCTCCGCAGAAGCTATCGTCCCGCCTCGCTCCAACTCTGGCACGTCAGTCAAACCATCATCAGAAGTCATTGCCTTTTCTCCCACTCCGGCACGTCAGTCACACCCTCCTAAGTATCAATTGTATCACCTCGCTCCCACTCTGGCACTCCAGTCATACCCTCCTCACAATTCATTGTCTCACCCCGCTCTCACTCTGGAACGTCAGTCACACCCTCCTAAGAAGTCCTTGTCTAACGTAGCTCCCACTCTGACACGTCAGCCACACCCTCCTCAGTAGCCATTGTCTCACCTCGCTTCCACTCTGGCACGTCAGTCAAACCCTCCTCAGATGCCATTGTCTCACCTCGCCCCCACTCAGGCACGTCAGTTACATCCTCCTAAGTAGCCTCTGTCTCCCCTCGCGCCTACTCTGGCATGTAAGTCACATCGTCCTCAAAAGAGATTGTTGAACCTCACTCCCACTCTGGCACGTCAGTCACACCCTCCTAAGAAGCTATTGTCTCACCACGCTCCCGCTCTGACACGTCAGTCATACCCTCCTCAGGAGCCATTGTCTCACATCGCTCCCAATCTGGCACGTCAGTCACACCTTCCTGAGAAGCTATTGTCTCAACTCGCTCCCAACCTGGCACGTCAGTCACACTCTCCTGAGAAGCCATTGTCCCACTTCGCTTTTGCTCTGGCACGTCAGACACACCCTCCAAAGAAGCCATTGTCTCACCTCGTTCCCACACTGAAACGTCAGTCATACCATCCTCAGAACCCAATGTTTCACCTCGCTCCCACTCTGGCACGTCAGTCACACCCCCCTCAGAAGGGTTTGTCGAACCACACTCCTACTCTGGCACGTCAGTCACACCCTCCTAAGAAGTCATTCTCTCACATCGCTCAAACTCTGACACGTCAGTCACACCCACCTCAGAAGGCATTGTCTCATCTCGCTCTCACTCTGGCACGTCAGTCACACCCTCCAAAGGAGCCATTGTCTCACCTCGCTCCCAATCTGGCATGTCAGCCGCACCCACCTAAGAAGCCATTGTCTCGCCTCGCTCTCACTCTGGCACGTCAGTCACACCCTCCTAAGAAGCCATTGTCACACTTCGCTCCTAATCTGGCTCGTCAGTCCCACCTTTCTCAGAAGCCATTGTCTCACATCGGTCCCACTCTGGCACGTCAGTCACACCCTCCTCAGAAGCCTGTCTCACCTCGCTCCCACTATGGCACGTCAGTCACACCCTTTTCAGAATCCACTGTCTCACCTCGCTCCCACTCTTGCACGTCAGCCACACCCTCCTAAGGAGCCATTGTCTCACCTCGCTCCCACTCTGACACGTCAGTCACACCCTCCTAAGAAGTCATTGTCTCACCTCACTCAAACTCTGACACGTCAGTCACACCCTCCTCAGAAGCCATTGTCTCACCTCGCTCCCACTTGGAACGTCTTCACACCTTTCTCAGAAGAGATTGTCGAACCATGCTCCCACTATGGCACGTCAGTCACATCCTTCTCAGAAGCGGTTGTCTCACCTAACTCCCAATCTGGCACGTCAGTCCCACACTCCTCAGAAGTCATTGTCTCACCTTGCTCCAACTCTGACACGTCAGCTTCACCTTCCTCAGAAGCCATTATCTCACCTCGCTCCCACTCTGGCACATCAGTCACACCCTCCTCAAAAGCTATTGCCTCACCTTGCTCCCACTCTGACACGTCAGTCACACCCTCCAAAGAAGCCATTGTCTCACCTCGCTCCCACTCTGGCACGTCAGTCACACCCTTTATGAAGCCATTGTCTCACCTCGCTCCCACCCTGGCACGTCAGTGTCCAAAGAAGCCATTGTCTCACTCCGCTCTTATTCTAGCACGTCAGTCTTACCTCCCTAGGAAGCTATTGTCTCACTTCGCTCCCACTCTGGCACGTCAGTCACCCCCCCCCTCAGAAGCCATTGTCTCACCTCGCTCTCACTCTGGCATGTGGGTCACACCCTCCTAAGAAGCCGTTGTGTCACCTCGCTCCCACTCTGGCACGTCAGTCACACCCTCATCAGAAGCCACTGTCTCACCTCGCTCCCACTTTGGCACGTCAGTCACACCCTCCTCAAAAGCCATTGTCTCACCTCGCTCCATCTCTGGCACGTCAGCAACACCCTCGTAAGAAGCCATTTTTTCACCTCGCTCCCACTGAGGAACGTCAGTCACACCCTCCTAAGAAGCCATTGTCTCACCTCGCGCCCACTCAGGCACGTCAGTTACACCATCCTAAGAAGCTATTGTCTCACCTCGCTCCCATTCTGAAACGTCAGTCACACCCTCAAAGGAAGCCATTGTCTCTCCTCGCACCCTCTCTGGCACGTCAGTCACACCCGCCTTGGAAAGCTAATGTCTCACCTCGATCCCACTCAGGCACGTCAGCCACACCTTCCTAAGAAGCCGTTGTCTCACATCGCTCCCACTCTGGCACGTCAGCCACACCTTCCAAAAAAGTAATTGTCTCACCTCGCTCCCAATTTATCACGTCAGTCACACTCTCCTAAGAAGCCATTGTTTCACTTCGCTCCTGCTCTGGCACGTCAGACACACTCTCCAAAGAAGCCATTGTCTTACCTCGCTCCCCTTCTGAAACGTCAGTCATACCATCCTCAGACCCCAATGTCTCACCTCGCTCCGACTCTGGCACGTCAGTCACACCCTCCTGAGAAAAGATTGTCGAACCACTCTTCCACTATGGCACGTCGTCACACCCTCCTAAAAAGCCATTGTCTCACCTCGCTCCCACTCAAGAGCGTCAGCCACACCCTCCTAAGAAGCCATTGTCTCACATCGCTCCCACTCTGGCTCGTCAGTCACACCTTCCAAAGAAGTAATTGTCGCACCTCGCTCCCAATTTGGCAAGTTAGTCACACCCTCCTAAAGAGCCATTGTTTCTCCTCGTTTCCACTCTGACACGTCATTCACACCCTCCAAAGAAGTCATTGTCACACCTCGCTAAAACTCTGATTCGTCAGTCACACCCTATTCAGAAGCCATTGTCCCACCTCGCTCCCACTCTGGCACGTCAGTCACACCCTCCAAAGAAGCCATTGTCTCACCTCGTTCCCACACTGAAACGTCAGTCATACCATCCTCAGAACCCAATGTCTCACCTCGCTCCCACTCTGGCACGTCAGTCACACCCTCCTCAGAAGGGTTTGTCGAACCACACTCTTACTCTGGCACGTCAGTCACACCCTCCTAATAAGTCATTGTCTCACCACGCTCCCACTCTGACACGTTTGTCAACCCCTCCTCAGAAGCCATTATCTTACATTGCTCCCACTCTGGCATGTACGTCACACCCTCCTCAGAAGCCATTGTCTCATGTCGCTCCCACTCTGGCACGTCAGTCACACCCTCCTCAGAGGCCATTGACTCATCTCGCTCCCACTCTGGCACGTCAGCCGCACCCTCCTAAGAAGTCATTTTCTCACTTTGCTCCCACTCTGGCACGTCAGTCACACCTTCCTAAGAAGTCATTGTCCCACCTCGCTCAAACTCTGACACGTCAGTCACATCCTCCTCAGAAGCCATGGTTTTCCCTCGCTCCCACTCTGGCACGTCAGTCACACCCTTCACAGAAGATATTTTCGAACCTCGCTCCCACTGTGGCACGTCAGTCACACCCTCCTAAGAAGTCATTGTATCAACACGCTCCCATTCTGGCACGTCAGCCAAACCATCCTAAAAAGCCATTGTGTCACCTCGCTCCCACTCTGGCACGTCAGTCACACCCTCCTCGGAAGCCATTGTCTCACCTCGCTCCAACTCTGGCACGTCAGCCACAGTCTTGTACGAAGCAATTGTCTTGCATCGCTCCCACTGAGGCACGTCAGTTAAACCCTCCTAAGAAGCTATTGTCTTACCTCGCACCCCCAGGCACGTCAGTTTTACCTTCCTGAGAAGCCATTGTCTAAAACGCTCCCAATCTGGCACGTCAGTCAGACCCTCCTAAGAGACCATTGTCTCACCTCGCTCCTAATCTACCTCGTCAGTCACATCCTCTTAAGAATCCATTCTCTCACATCGCTCCCACTCTGGCACGTCAGTCACTCCCTCCTAAGAAACCATTGTCTCAACTCGCTCACACTCTGACACGTCAGTCACACTCTCCTCACAACACAGTGTCTCACCTCGCTTCCACTCTGACACGTCAGTCACACCCTCCTAAGAAGTTCTTGTCTCACCTCGCTACCAATCTGGCACGTTAGTCACACCCTCATAAAAAGTTATTGTCTCACCTCGTTCTCACTCTGGCATGTCAGTCGCACCCTCGTGATAGCCATTGTCTCACCTCGCACCTACTCTGACACGTCAGTCACAACCTCCTCAGAAGTCACTGTCTCACCTCTCTCCCACTCTGGCACGTCAGTCACACCCTCCTAAGAAGCCATTGTCTCACCTCGCTCCCACTCTGGCACGTCAGTCAAACCCTCTTCAGAAGCCATTGTCTCACCTCGCTCCCTCTGGCACGTCCGTCTCATCCTCCTAAGTAGCCTCTGTCTCACCTCGCTCCCACTTTGGCACGTCAGTCACACCGTCCTCAGAAGAGATTGTCGAATCTCGCTTCCACTCTGGCACGTCAGTCACACCCTCCTAAGAAGCCATTGTCTCACCTCGCTCCCACTCTGACAAGTAAGTCATACCCTCCTCAGAAGCCATTGTCTCACATCGCTCCCACTCTGGCACGACAGTCACACCCTTCTCAGAAGCTATTGTCTCACCTCGCTCCCACTCTGATACGTCAGTCACATCCTCCGCAAAAAGCTATCGTCCCGCCTCGCTCCAACTCGGCACGTCAGTCAAACCCTCATCAGAAGCCATTGTCTTTTCTCCCACTCCGGCACGTCAGTCACACCCTCCTAAGTAGGCTATTGTATCACCTCGCCCCCACTCTGGCACACTAGTCACATCCTCCTCACAATTCGTTGTCTCACGTCGCTTCCACTCTGGCACGTCAGTCAAACCCTCCTAAGAAGCCATTGTCTCACCACGTTCCCGCTCTGACACGTCAGCCACACCCTTCTCAGTAGCCATTGTCTCACCTCGCTCCCACTCTGGCACGTCAGTCGAACCCTCTTCAGAAACTATTGTCTCACCCCGCTTCTGCTCTGACACGTCAGTCACACCTTCTTCAGAAGCCATTGTCTCACCTCGCTCCCACTCTGGCGCGTCAGTCCCACCCTCCTCACAAGTCATTGTCTCACCTCGCTCCCACTATGGCACGTCAGTCACACCCTCCTAAGAAGCTCTTGTCTCACCTCGCTCCCACTCTGGCACGTCAGTCAAACCCTCCTCAGAAGCCATTGTCTCACCTCGCCCCCACTCTGGCACGACAGTCACATCCTCCTAAGTAGCCTCTGTCTCCCCTCGCACCTACTCTGACACGTCAGTCACAACCTCCTCAGAAGTCACTGTCTCACCTCTCTCCCACTCTGGCACGTCAGTCACACCCTCCTAGGAAGCCATTGCCTCACCACGCTCTCGTTCTGACACGTCTGTCATACCCTCCTCAGAAGCCATTGTCTCACATCGCTCCCAATCTGGCACGTCAGTGACACCTTCCTTAGAAGTGTGGCCCCTCACTCGTTTATATGGACTTATTTACGACCGAGGACCACACTATTTTGAGTTCGGTCAGCCAGATGAGGTCTAAGGTGTCTACCTAAAAATGACACTCACCCTTTTACTCACTCGGGAGTTGGCTTGACTTGATTGACTAATGTATGTAATAAACTACCAGTAGTCCAGTCTTTTTCCACGCAATGCAACGAAGCAAAAAAAAGGGTATGTGGGAGGAGGGACATCTAAAACAAACTGTGTAAGTTAAAGCTTAAATATATTTCTTAGCAAAAGGAAATCCCGAAGGAGATGAACCTCCTCGACACGCACACGTGACACTCTCATGTCGACCGCACGGTACTATGAAAAACTACCGCTTATATTGTAGGATAAAAACACAAGGAACACACCTATGGTTATAAATTATGAGAAACCGAAGAACACCTGCACCCTAGAATCATACAAAATGGTGATGCCACAACTACACTTTCAATGGCGTGCAGATATAGTAAAGGATTATACGGGCACGTATGCCAAAACACACAATACGGCACGTGTGCCAACTATAATATAGAGCGGGCACGTATGCCAAAACACAATATACGGCACGTATGCCAAAACACACAATACGGCACGTATGCCAACTATAATATAGAGCGGGCACGTATGCCAAAACACAATATACGGCACGTATGCCAAAACACACAATACGGCACGTATGCCAACTATAATATAGAGCGGGCACGTATGCCAAAACACAATATACGGCACGTATGCCAAAACACACAATACGGCACGTATGCCAACTATAATATAGAGCGGGCACGTATGCCAAAACACAATATACGGCACGTATGCCAAAACACACAATACGGCACGTATGCCAACTATAATATAGAGCGGGCACGTATGCCAAAATACAACATACGGCACGTATGCCAAAACACACAATACGGCACGTATGCCAACTATAATAAAGAGCGGCACGTATGCCAAAACACACAATACGGCACGTATGCCAAAACACACATCAGATGCTAAAGAGGACTCGAACCTACTTAATATACTAAGTAGGAATGTGGCTAATGATATTTAGGCACACTCGTGCGTAATCTCAAAAAAATAGTCCTATGTTTAACATATCGCTATGTCCGTCTATCAGCGGCCTCTTCCTGGTTGAGTTCTATGTTGTCGCGGGAGTATTTCAAAAATAAAGTGAGGGCCAGCCCTCGCGGACGGAATCCCAAACGCTCACCGGGAGATGGAGGGACCCTTGCTCTGGGTCCTTGGAGATGATGTAGGACAGACTCCCTTGCGCCTGGCAAGGCGCGCGGAGAGATAGGCCAAGGGAAAACCCCGGTGACGATCGCCGATGGCCGATGACGCTCGTCGAAGAAAAACTAGGTGACGATCGCCGATGCCTATAGCGCTATTCGACGAACCGACCATCAAACGTCCTTGCTTAATTTTTCTTATCTAAAGATATGTAGCGCGATTCGCTTTATGTTACAATTTGAATGATGTAACTTTCGACTATTGCATATATGTCACACTTTACGCGAATGATGTACGACTATTTCTCTAATGAACTGAAGTCTGTTCAATTTAATGTGGGTTCACTACTTGGAGGGTTCAGGAACAGGCGCGGAGGGCTCTAACAAAGGTTGGTGGCCACAGGACGACGAGGTTGTGCGCTTCACATCGGGACCGATTCTGTATAAGCTCGAGTCACTGGTCACCAGTGTCTTTTATGGTCTGCTATTCACGCACCACTTGCCTGGGACTAGGTCGGGCCCCAACGTCGCAGTTCTTCTAAGAAAGAAAACGAAACCTCTGCCGGTCACATGCTGGTGGCATGTTGCTAAGGGAGTGCTAACCTGTGTAAGCGCAACGAAACGGTTCCACGCCGGCCTCACGACCGTGCCCACCATGTCACGCCTGAACTAATCAGGAGAATTACCTTGATGATACGAGACCCGTCGACGGCTCGACGCGGCATAGCCAGCCCGCCTTGTTTTTGCCAGAAACAGCGCTGACATCGCAAGTCTGACTGGTAAGGCGCCTGTCCTCGTACGATGTTGTTGCAACAATGGTCTCGCTATCTCAGCGGCCTCTGCTGCGCCGAGCGACCTGTTGGTTACCTAGTGTCTGCATCCGGAACAGATGTATCTTCAAAGATACCGCAGTCTGTATCTTGTGCAGCGGTGTATCCTTCGAGGATACTTGTGGTCTGTATGATGTATGCTACCGACAGGGCAGCGCCACAGAAGCTATTGTCTCAATTCGCTCCCACGCTGGCACGTCAGTCAAACCCTCCAAATAAGCCATTGTCTCACCTCGCTCCCACTGAGTCACGTCAGTCACACCCTCCTAAGAAGCCATTGTATCACCTCACTCCCACTCTGATGTGTCAGCCACAACCTCCTAAAAAGCTATTGTCTCACCTCGCTCCCACGCTGGCACATCAGTCACACCCTCCAAAGCAGCTATTGCCTCACCTCGCTCCCACGCTGACACGTCAGTCAAACCGTCCAAGTAAGCCATTGTCTCACCTCGTTCCCACTGAGGCACGCCAGTCACACCCTCCTAAGAAGCCATTGTCACACCTCGCTCCCACTCTGACGCGTCAGCCACACCCTCCTAAGAAGCCATCGTCTCACCACTCTCACACTCTGACACGTCAGTCAAACCCTCCTCAGATGTCATTGTCTCACCTAGCTCCCACTCTGGCACGTCAGTCACACCCTCCTAAGAAGCCGTTGTCTCACCTCGCTCCCACTCTGGCGCGTAAATCACACCTTCCTCATAAGAGATTGTCGAACCTCGCTCCGAATCTGGCACGTCAGTAACACGCGCCTAAGAAGCTATCGTCGCACCTCGTTCCCACTCTGGCACGTCAGTCAAACCCTCTTAAGAAGCTATTGACTTCCCTCGCTCCCTCTCTGGCACGTCAGTCACACCCTTCTCAGAAGCCTTTGTCTCAACCCGCTCCCATTTTGACACGTCAGTCACACCCTCCTCAGAAGATATTTTCGAACCACGCTCTCACTCAGGCTCGTCAGCCACACCCTCACAGGAGTCAATTGTCTCACCTTGCTCTCATTCTGGCACGTCAGTCACACCCTCCTAAGAAATCATTGTCTCACCTCGCTCCCACTCTGTACGTCAGCCACACCCTTCCAAGAAGCCATTGTGTCACCTCGCTCATACTCTGGCACGTCAGTTACACCGTCCTAAGAAGCCATTGTCTCACTTCGCTCCCACTCTGTCACGTCAGTCAAACCCTCTTGAGTAGCTATTGACTCACCTCGCTCCCACTCTGGCACGTCAGTCACAACCTCCTAAGAAGCCATTGTCTCACCTCGCTCCCACTCTGACACGTCAGTTATACCCTCCTCAGAAGCCATTGTCTCACATCGCTCCCACTCTGGCCGTCAGTCAAAACCTCTTCGGAAGCCATTGTCTCACCTCGCTCCCTCTTGCACGTCAGTCTCATCCTCCTAAGTAGCCTCTGTCTCACCTCGCTCCCACTCTGGCACGTCAGTCACACCGCCCTCAGAAGAGATTGTCGAACCTCGCTCCCACTCTGGCACGTCAGTCACACCCTCCTAGGAAGCTATTGTCTCACCTCGCTCCCACTCTGACACGTCAGTCATACCCTCCTCAGAAGCCATTGTCTCACATCGCTCCCACTCTCGCACGTCAGTCACACCCTTCTCAGAAGCCATTGTCTCACCTCGCTCCCACTCTGATACGTCAGTCACATCCTCCGCAGAAGCTATCGTCCCGCCTCGCTCCAACTCGACACGTCAGTCAACCCCTCATCAGAAGCCATTGTCTTTTCTCCCACTCCGGCACGTCAGTCACACCCTCCTAAGAAGGCTATTGTATCACCTCGCTCCCACTCTGGCACACCAGTCACACCCTCCTCACAATTCATTGTCTCACGTCGCTTCCACTCTGGCACGTTAGTCAAACCCTTCTAAGGAGCCATTGTCTCACCACGTTCCCGCTCTGACACGTCAGCCACACCCTTCTCAGTAGCCATTGTCTCACCTCGCTCCCACTCTGGCACGTCAGTCAAACCCTCTTCAGAAACTATTGTCTCTCCCCGCTTCTAGTCTGACAAGTCAGTCACACCTTCTTCAGAAGCCATTGTCTCACCTCGCTCCCACTCTGGCGCGTCAGTCCCACCCTCCTCACAAGTCATTGTCTCACCTTGCTCCCACTCTGGCACGTCAGTCAAGCCCTCCTAAGAAGCCCTTGTCCCACGTCGCTCCCAATCTGACACGTCAGTTACACCCTCCTCAGTAGCTATTGTCTCACCTCGCTCCCACTCTGGCACGTCAGTCAAACCCTCCTCAGGAGCCATTGTCTCACCTCGCCCCACTCTGGCACGACAGTCACATACTCCTAAGTAGCCTCTGTCTCCCCTCGCTCCTACTTTGGCACGTCAGTCACATCGTCCTCAGAAGAGATTGTTGAACCTCGCTCCCACTCTGGCACGTCAGTCACACCCTCCTAAGAAGCCATTGCCTCACCACACTCTCGCTCTGACAAGTCTGTGAAACCCTCCTCAGAAGCCATTGTCTCACATCGCTCCCAATCTGGCACGTCAGTGACACCTTCCTTAGAAGCTATTGTTTCAACTCGCTCCCACGCTGGCACGTCAGTCAAACCCTCCAAATGAGCCATTGTCTCTTCTCGCTCCCACTGAGTCACCTCAGTCACATCCTCCTAAGAAGCCATTGTATCACCTCACTCCCACTCTGACGCGTCAGTCACACCCTCCTAATGAGCCATTGTCTCACCTCGCTCTCTCTCAGGCTCGTCAGTCACACCCTCCTAAGAAGCTATTGTCTCACCTCGCTCCCACACTGGCACATCAGTCACACCCTTCAAAGCAGCTATTGCCTCACCTCGCTCCCACGCTGATACGTCAGTCAAACCCTCCAAATAAGCCATTGTCTCACCTCGCTCCCACTGAGGCACGCCAGTCACACCCTCCTAAGAAGCCATCGTCTCACCACACTCGCACTCTGACACGTCAGTCACACCCTCCTCAGATGTCATTGTCTCACCTAGCTTCCACTCTGGCACGTCAGTCACAGCCTCCTAAGAAGCCATTGTCTCTTCTCGCTCCTACTCTGGCTCATCAGTCAAACCCTCCTCAGAACCCTTTGTATCACCTTGCTCCCACTCTGGCAAGTCAGTGTCACCCTCCTAGGTAGCCGTTGTCTCACCTCGCTCCCACTCTGGCGCGTAAGTCACACCTTCCTCAAAAGAGATTGTAAACCTCGCTCCGACTCTGGCACGTCAGTAACACGCGCCTAAGAAGCCATTGTGTCACCTCGTTCCCACTCTGGCACGTCAGTCAAACACTCTTAAGAAGCTATTGACTCCCCTCGCTCCCTCTCTGGCACGTCAGTCACACCCTCCTCAGAAGCCTTTGTCTCACCCTGCTCCCATTTTGACACGTCAGTCACACCGTCCTCAGAAGAGATTGTCGAATACGCTCACACTTAGGCACGTTAGTCACACCCTCCTAAGAAGCCATTGTATCACCTCGCTCCCACTCTGACACGTCAGTCACACCCTATATGAAGCCATTGTCTCACCTCGCTCCCTCTCTGGCACGTCAGTCACACCCTCGCAGATGAGATTGTCGAACCACGCTCCCACTCTGTCACGTCAGTCACCCCCCTCCTGAGAAGCAATCGTCTCACCACGCTCCCACTCTGACACGTCTGTTACACCTTCCTCAGATGACATTGTCTCACCTAGCTCCCACTCTGGCACGTCAGTCACACCCTCTTAAGAAGCAAATGTCTCACCTTGATCACACTCAGGCACGTCAGTCACACCCTCCAAAGAAGCTATTGTCTCACCTCGCTCCCAGGCTGGCACATCAGTCACACCCTCCAAAGAAGCTATTGCCTCACCTCGCTCCCACGCTGGCACGTCAGTAAAACTCTCCAAATAAGCTATCGTCTCACCTCGATGCCACTGAGGCACGTCAGTCACACCCTTCTAAGAAGCCATTGTCTCACCTCGCTTCCACTCTGACGCGTCAGTCACACCCTCCTAAGCAGTCATTGTCTCACCTTGCTCCTACTCTGACACGTCAGTCTCACTGTCATAAGAAGCCATTGTCTCACCTCGCTCCCACTCTGACGCGTCAGCCACACCCTCCTAAGCAGTCATTGTCTCACCTCGCTCCTACTCTGGCACGTCAGTCACACCCTCCTAAGAAGCCATTGTCTCACCTCACTTTCTCTCTGGCACGTCAGTCACACCCTCCTCAGAAGCCTTTTTCTCACCCCGCTCCCACTAGGACACGTCAGTCACACCCTCGTCAGATGAGATTGTCGAACCAAGCTCTCACTCTGACACGTCAGTCACACCCTCCTCAGATGACATTGTCTCACTTCGCTCCTACTCTGACACGTCAGTCACACCATCCTAAGAAGCCATTGTCTCACCTTGCTCCTACTCTGCAACGTCAGTCACGACGTCATATAAAGCTATTGTCTCACCTCGCACCCACTCAGGCACGTCAGCCACACCCTCCTAAGAAGCCATTGTCTCACATCGCTCCTACTCTGGCACGTCAGCAACACCCTCCTAAGAAGCCACTGTCTCACCTCCCTCTCCCTCTGGCACGTCAGTCACACAGTCCTAAGCAGTCATTGTCTCACCTCGCTCCTACTCTGGCACGTGAGTCACACCCTCCTAAGAAATCATTGTCTCACCTCGCTGCCACTCTGGCACGTCAGTCACACCCTCGTCAGATGAGATTGTCGAACCACGCTTCCACTCTGGCACGTCAGTCACACCCTCCTAAGAAACCATCGTTTCATCTCGCTCCCACTCTGGCACGTCAGTCACACCATCGTCAGATGAGATTGTCGAACCACGCTTCCACTCTGGCACGTCAGTCACACCCTCTTCAGATGCCATCGTCTCACCTAGCTCAAACTCTGGCACGTCAGTCACACTCTCCTCAGAAGCCATTGTCTCACCTTGCCCCAACTCTGGCACGTTAGCCACACCCTCCTAAAAAGCTATTGTCTCACCTCGCTCCCACTCTGGGACGTCAGTCACACCCTGCTGACAAGCCATTGTCTCCCCTCGCTCCCACTCTAGCACGTCAGCCACATTTCCTAAGAAGCCATTGTCTCACCTCGTTTCCACTCTGGCACGTTACTCGCACCCTGCTAAGAAGCTATTGTCTCACCTCGCTCCCACTCTGGCACGTCAGCCACACCCTCCTCATGAGATGTTGTCGAACAACGCTCCCACTCTGGCACGTTAGTCACACCCTTCTAAGAAGATATTGTCTCACCATGCTCTCACTCCGGCACGTCAGTCACACTCACCTAAGAAGCCATTGTCTCACCACGCTCCCACTCTGACACGTCAGTAACACCCTCCTAAAAACCTATTGTCTCACCTCGCTCTCGCGCTGGCACACCAGTCACACCTTCCAAAGAAGCTATTGCCTCTCCTCGCTCCCACGCTGGCACGTCAGTCAAACCCTCCAAATCAGTTATTGTCTCATCTCGCTCCCACTGAGGCTCGTCAGTCACAATCTCTTAAGAAGCCATTGTCTTACTTCGCTCCCACTCTGACGCGTCAGCCACACCCTCCTAATGAGCCATTGTCTCACCTCGCTCTCTCTCTGGCTCGTCAGTCACACCCTCCGAATAAGCCATTGTCTCACCTTGCTCCCACTCTGACACGTCAGTCACACCCTTCCAAGAAGCTATGGTCTCACTTCGCTCCCACTCAGGCACGTCATTCACAACCTCTAAGAGGCCTTTGTCTAACCTCGCTCCCACTATAACACGTCAGTCACACCCTCCGGAGAAGCCATTGTCTCATCTCGCTCCCACTCTGGCACGTCAGTCAAACCCTCCTCAGAAGCCTTTGTATCACCTCGCTCTCACTCTGGCACGTCAGTGATACCCTCCTAGGTAGCAGCTGTCTCACCTCGCTCCCACTCTGGCACGTAAGTCACACCCTCCTCAGAAGAGATTGTGGAACCTCGCTCCGACTCTGGCACGTCAGTAACACGCTCCTGAGAAGCCATCGTCTCACCTCGTTCCCACTCTGGCACGTCAGTCAAACCCTCTTACGAAGCTATTGACTCCCCTCGCTCCCTCTCTAGCACGTCAGTCACTCCCTCGTCAGAAGCCTTTGTCTCACCACGCTTTCACTCTGTCACGTTTGTCACACCCTCCTCAGAAGACATTGTCTCACCTCGCTCCCACTCTGGCACGTCAGTCACACCCTCCTAAGAAGCCATTGTCTCACCTCGCTCCCACTCAGGCACGTCAGTCACACCCTCCTAAGAAGTCATTGTCTCACCTCGCTCCCACTCTGCTACGTCAGCCACACCCTCTTAAGGAGCCGTTGTCTCACCTCGCTCCCACTCTGGCACGTCAGCCATACCCTCATAAGAAGCTATTGTCCCACCTCGTTCCCACTCTGGCATGTAAGTCAAACCCTCTTGAGAAGCCATTGACTCACCTCGCTCCCACTCTGGCTCGTCAGTATCACCCTCCTCAGATGCTATTGTCTCACCCCGCTTTCACTCTGGCACGTCAGTCCCACCCTCCTCAGAAAAGATTGTCGAACCACACACCCACTCTGGCACGTCAGTCACACCCTCCTAAGAAGCCATTGTCTCACCACGCTCCCACTCTGACACGTCAGTCACACTCTTCTCAGATGCCATTGTCTCACCTCGCTGCCATTCTGGCAGGTCAGTCACACCCTCGTCAGATGAGATTGTCGAACCACGCTCCCACTCTGGCACGTCAGTCACACCCTCCTAAGAAATCATCGTCTCACCTCACTCCCCCTCTGACACGTCAGTCACACCCTCCTCAGATGCCATTGTCTCACCTAGCTCCCACTCTGGCACGTCAGTCACACCCACCTAAGAAGCCATTGTCTCACCTCGCTTCTACTCTGGCACGTCAGTCAAACCCTCCTCAGAAGAGATTGTCGAACCTCGCTCCGACACTGGCACGTCAGTAACACGCTCCTAAGAAGCCACTGTCTCACCTCGTTCCCACTCTGGCACGTCAGTCAAGCCCTCTTAAGAAGCTATTGACTCCCCTCGCTCCCTCTCTGGCACGTCAGTCACACCCACCTCAGAAGCCTTTGACTCACCCGGCTCCCACTTTGACACGTCAGTTACACTCTCCTCCGAAGAGATTGTCGAACCACGCTCCCAATCAGGCTCGTCAGTCACACCCTCTTAAGAGGCCATTGTCTCAACCCGCTGCCACTCTGGCACGTCATTCACACCCTCCTCAGAAGAAATTGTCAAACCATGCTCCAGCTCTGGCACGTCAGTCACACCCTCCTAAGAAGCCATTGTCTCACCACGCTCCCACTCTGACACGTCAGTCACACCCTCCTCAGATGCCATTGTCTCACCTTGCTTCCACTCAGGCGCGTTAGTCACACCCTCCTAGAAAGCCATTGTCTCACCTCGCCTCCACTCTGACACGTCAGCCACCCCCTCGCAAGAATCCATCGTCTCACATCGCTCTCAGTCTGGCACGTCAGTCACACCTTCCTAAAAATCATTGTCTCACCTCGCTCCCACTCTGGCACGTCAGCCACACCCTCCAAAGAAGCCATTGTGTCACCTCGATCATACTCTGGCACGTCATTCACACCCTCCTAAGAAGCCATTGTCTCATCTCGCTCCCACTATGGCACGTCAGGTACTTCCTCATAAGAAGCTATTGTCTCACCTTGTTTCCACTCTGGCACGTCAGTCAAACCCTCTTAAGATATCATTGACTCACCTCGCTCCCACTCTGGTTCGTCAGTCAAACCCTTCTCAGAAGCTATTGTCTCACCCCGCTTCCAATCTGGCACGTCAGTCACACCCTCCTCAGAAGAGATTGTTGAACCACACACCCACTCTGGCACGTCAGTCACACCCTCCTAAGAAGCAATTGTCTAACCACGCTCCCACTCTGACACGTCAGTCACACTCTTCTGAGATGCCATTGTCTCACGTCGCTGCCACTCTGGCACGTCAGTCACACCCTCCAGAGAAGCCATTATCTCACCTCGCTCCTACTCTTCAAACGTCAGTCACGACGTCATATGAAGCTATTGTCTCACCTCGCACCGACTCAGGCACGTCAGTCACACCCTCCTAAGAAGCCATTGTCTCACCTCGCTCTCACTCTGGCACCCAAGTCACTCCCTGCTGAGAAGCCATTGTCTCACCTCGCTTCCATTCTGGCTCGTCAGCCACATCCTCCTAAGAAGCCACTGTCTCACCTCGTTTCCACTCTATTGCGTCACTCACACCCTGCTAAGAAGCTATTGTCTCACCTCGTTCCCACACTGGCACGTCAGCCATACCCTCCTCAAAAGATGTTGTCGAACAACGCTCCCACTCTGTCACGTCAGTCACACCCACCTAAGAAGCCATTGTCTCACCCCGCTCCTACTTTGACACGTCA